>JANHFT010007371.1:280373-299479 GCA_032467955.1 Pseudoxenodon macrops
ATAATTTCATTTTTATCCTTGCTTTCCTCCCTTGCCAAATGTATCTTCCTATTATTTTATTCATAGATTCAAAAAAAGCTTTTTCCAATTTAATTGGAATTGTTTGGAATAAATATAAAATTCTCGGTAATATATTCAGGAGGAGATATTTTTAAATACAGTTAGAATTCGTAATAATGGGATTTACATAACTTACAAATAAAAAAAGGTTACACTTCCAAACTAGGGTACACATATGCGTTGTTTTTGCTGTCTGGGAAGAGAAAATTTGGGATTTATTTATTTGCTTAATTTCATTACTATTTAAAATGGAAAAAATAAATCTGCATTCTGATCGCTTTGCTTTCAAAGTGCCAAGAAATAAATCATGGCAGCATTTTATGTATTCATACTTAATATAAGTCTTTTTTTAAAAATTCATTTCAAAGCCAATAGTAATTTATTTCATAAGTTTTAGTTCTTCTTCTTTTTAATTCCTAGAATTCTCAAAGGCTGTACTGTCTCTGTCAGCCACACTATATTCAGGAAGCTACTAATCAATATTTGCAGATTCAGGAAATGTCAATTTCAAGTGAATTGTTAAAATCAGGAAAAGAAGGAAATGTTTAACCTATCATAGCCAACGATTGGAGAATCTTGTATCTGTCTGAATACTATAATTATCATAATCAGAATGCTGGGATACTGAATTTCCATGTACCATTTCTTTGAGTTTACTTTTTTACTTTTTATTTTATTAACTAATTTAAAACTAACTTAAAATATTCTGATGAAAAATAAAGGTTTTAAAATCATTTAATCTGTACACTTTCTGTTTATTGATGACAGATATGATAATGCTGATAGTTTTTGAGAAACTAAAAATACGTTTTGAAAAAAAATATCTTAATATAAAAATACCTTACCTTTTGGATAATCATGTTTTGGCATTGTAGATTGTAGTTTAACAATCAATAATTTGATTGTTTAATTAAAGTGCTGCAGAAGCACATGTAATCTTCCAGATCTTACATATCATGTTGCTATGGTGATTATCAAAAGATGAACACTATATAACTTTTAAAAAAACCTTCTAAATTAATTCCTATTTGAATTAAGAAGTAAAATAATTGTTTCATTAATTTCTTCTCTTACGGAGTGAAGATAATTAATGCTAAAATAAGGGGCTCTCAATGCTAATTTTCAAGTACTATTTCAGGTACTAGAATCTATATGAAAATAAAAATGTTCGCAGAACATTTGCAATTTTTTTCTTTTTTAGGTATAATAATCTTTTATAAAGCTATAATAATTTCTATTACTAAAAATCTTTACATGTAGAACAGTAAAAAAAAGCTGTAGAGACTTCAGATTTTTTTAAATGGTTCAAGTGGCACAAAGAAACCACATAAAGTATTTTATATAAACATTTAAACAGATGTTTAACAGTGCAAGAGTTATGTTCTATTGCTTGTTACACCAAAATATCATATTATATTATATATTATTCTATCCATAGATCTTATTGTATCTATTGTATCATTACTTTATTTAGGTCTTTAATAAAATCGTGCATATTTTTAGTTTTTCAAATTAAGGATATTTTATACTAAAGTTATAAAGAGAAGATAAATTCTAGTAAGTTAAAATACATCTGTATATTAAAATGAAATATTTTACTTGCTATGTAAAATACTGGTTTTAATAACATACATTGGAGAAATTTGGGTTGAAGATGTATTCTCTTGTTTATATGGGTTTTTTTTTAAAGAAAAAAGGGAAAACATTTTCTTAGTAAAAGAAGTGAAAATTACATTGTAAATTGTGAAAATTACATTGTAAAATTACATTGTAAATTGGTTCTTTTAAATGTTGCTATAAACTTCAAACCATGACAGTGTCATCCTATAACCCCACCATTCACGCCCCATTCAGTTTATACTATTATACTGTAAAAATTGTAAATTTATTTATTTTACTTTGCTAAAAACTTGCCAATGAATGGAAAACTCTATCCAAAACAGGGAATGGGAAACTATCCAAAACAGCTCTTCCTTCTTAGAAAGCATTATGAAATTTCTTTAACTCTCTCAGAAAATGTGCAGATATGATTTTTTTCATATGGATTTCTTTGTCTAGATTTGAATTGTAATCCAATGCTAGTAAGAGCAGAATATATGTTGTCTCTGCTTTGGGACTCTCCTAGGACTTTTGTGCCACAACTCAGTGTTGGTTCTCTGACCCTACAAGGAAATCTTCTGAAAAATACTAGCCATGCAAGGCAGGGGTGGGTTGTGAACATGTTTGCTGCTGATTCACTCAGGGTCGTGCTGCGTGTGCAGCATGAAAAAAAATTAGGTTCTGCACATGCGCAGAAGCAAAATCCAAGATGGTGGCGCCCACAGAGACACCGATGGAATCGGCTCCGTGATGTAACCGCAGAGTTACTACCAGTTCTATAGAACCAGATAGAACCGGTAGGAACTCACCTCTGATGCAGGGGTAAAGAGATCAGACAGTTACCTTGTATAAATACCTCTTTACTTAGGGAAGATTGATTAGCAATTTATGTGCACTGTAATACTGGTTTCTCAAGGAAAATTAATAGATAATTATGTGGATCCTTCTAACATATAATGTAATGTGTCAGTGTCTTTGTATTGAATTATTTTCATGCACTGACAAACAATTCATTTTGCTGGATTTTTTTTTGCTCTTAAATTAACATTTTGGATTTAGAAATAATATATAGTACTTTAGTGAATTACATTAAATGTTTTTAAAAATCCAAGAAGATATTTGTTTTCAACAGCAAAAAAATACCTTGCAAATAAACATTTTAAAGTATCATGAGATTTAAAAAGTGAAATAAAGTATGAAACTTAGCAAGCAAAGTGGAAAGAACAAAGATCCAGCATGCTTCTGAAATACTAAATTGTTAGATTATATGACTATCGTTTAAATCTTTTCATATAAAATTTTCTGATAAAAGATATGAAAAAGCTTCTTTGACTGATAATGTTGTGTGTTTAAAAATAGTTGTGTTTAGACAATATTCTAAAAACTTCCTTAGAAAATTCTCAGAGGTTCATCAATCAATAGAATGAGAATAGCTGTCAATACTCTTGAAAGTTAGTTTATCCCTCAAAACTCTGTTAAATCCAATCCCAGAAACTATTGCAGCCCGGTAATTTTGGCAACTGCCCAAATAATTTTTTCAGTGGCATGATTTTGTGATAGATCATGGGTTCTTGAAATGTAGGATACGTACAAATGTTCATTTTTCTAAATGTCTTCCTGAGAATCCACATTACAAGATTGTGGTAGTACTGAGGCAGCACAATATTAATTATCTATCGCTAACTTTTAACTAATTAATGTACATTGAAAAGGCTACTACATATATGAAGAATACTTTTGATACCACTTTCATGTACATTTCTTAATTTGCAGCAGTATTTCCCAGCATGGCAACTTCCAAATATGTGCATGCTTCAATTTGTAGAATTCTTAGCAATGGTTATAAAATTCAGATAGTTGAAATGTCAGTTGGAAAATACTGCTTTAGGTTTTTTCACTACAAACCCCCTTTAAATACTTTTTTTGGCCATGGCTCATGGCCATGGCCCCCCAAAACTTAACTCAAGATTTAAATCATAACATTTCTTCAAGGCTTTGCAGACCCCCTGTGAGGACATCGTGGCTTCCAGGGGTCCATGAATCACAGGTTGAGAACCACTGATTTAGATCTTCTGTTCCTAATAGGCAATAAATTTGACCAACTCTACATATCTTAATATTTTACAGTATCTTTTTTTTAATGTATTCAAATACGTGGTAAGGTCTGTAGGACTATTTTTATTTATGGTATTGCTTGTGCCTAGTTGAGACAACAACATGAACTAACATGGACACAAGTTTAGAATTTGGCTAGGTTGTACATGGACTTCTTCTGAAAAATTTTAGGGGGAAAAATTAGGTACAGCAGAAGACTAAGAAAAACAAATAATAATAATATAATTTGCAAAACATAACAGGTAAATTCTCCATTTTGAATATAAAAGGTTTGAGCACCATTAATAGAGATTCTCAAACTGAAGGATGTCACCAGTAACTCTGGGGTTTAAATTTTTGGGACAAGTGAGATACAACCAAACTGAAGAGAACTGTCAAAAGTTTTTCTAGCATCACCAAGAAAAAATGGTTTGTGCAGGAAGCATAAACAGAAAAGCCCTTGATTAGTAGTTTTTACAATACTCCAGGCCCAGGAAGAGATCAGGGTATTACCTCCACAAACAAGCCCTTAGAAGCCCTCAATGAAACAACAACTTAGGTTTTGAGTAGAAGCATGTGTGGAGATGCTGCTACAATTAAGAACCTCAGGAACATTTCTACCACTGCTTGTCAGGTTTGGGCATATGAAGGGTTGTTCTCCAATCTACCATGAAGTGATATCTTAGTTAAATAGTCAATACAAGGGTACAATTTTCAGTACAAGGCCCAAGAATAGAGAGCAATCTCAGCAAGGCAAATCATTTGGCAACAGTCACAGGTCAGAAAAAAACCCAGACTGACTGGATTCAGTAGCAAGGCTCTACAGGTAGTCATTAATTTCAATCAGTTGGTTGAGTGACCATTCAAATTTACAACAGCGCAGAAAAAAAGTGATCTACAACCAATACTTACACTTATGACCATCACAGCATCCCACGGTCATGTGATTGCAATTTGGGCGCTTGGCAAAGATTTACAATGGTATCCAGTGGTCATATAATGTGCAACCTTTCCAGGCACCTTTCGACAAGCAAAGTCAGTGGGGGGGGGAGCTGGATTTGCTTAATGACCACATGATTTGCTCAACAATCATAAAATCAAGTGCAACTCGCTTAACATAGACATTGCTTAGTAACGAAGTTCCAGTCCTAATTGTGGTTCTAAGTTGAGGACTACCTGAATCAGCAAAAAATGCAGAGCTGTCAGAGCTCGCTCCATTCCTACTTTGCCTGGTAAAGCCAGTAGCTGACTTAGCAAGCAAAATGGGAAGAACAAAGATCCAGCATGTTTCTGAAATACTAAATTGTTAGATTATATGACTATAGTGTAAATCTCTTCATATAAAATTAAAAGATATGAAAAAGCTCAATCAAACAAGACTGAGAGTGTTGTTTGTTTAAAAATAGCGATATTTCGACAATATTCTAAAAACCTAGAGCCCCTTAGAAAATTATCAGAAGTTCATCAATCAATAGAATGAGAATAGCTGTCAATAGCTGGCCAAACAAAGAAAAGTGAGGGAGAAAAACGTAGAGTTCATTTTGACAATGTTCCTATTTTTTCATGCAGGAGTAGATGCAAAATGGACGCATTTTTCAAAATTTGCCAAACCTTTGGGTAAGCCTAGCGCTAGACATTTATCAAAACATTCCACCACCAGTCAACCAACCACCATTTTATTTATTTATATTCATTAGCAAAGAATTCCTTGCATTACCATTTTATGGGATTGCGATATCAGAACACTTGCTAGGTTAAGAAACTTGGTATCAAGAGATTCACTTGGCCACCTTCAAACCTTGCATTTTCTTACCCTCTGTTTCCGCAAGCTTCCTGGGCTAGTAGGAGAAGGGCTTGGAGACTTCCCGGAACGGGGAGTAGAAAGCTGACTTCCAGGAGTTCCATTAACTAGAGAAACATAAGAACAGACAAGAAAGCATGGTTTTGGATCTGGCACCGCTATAATTAAGCACCAAACAACATATTGCTCACATTAGAAAACATTTTCTGCTTTGCCCTTTTGCAGTCTGTGTACTCCTAATAAGAATTAAGTAAAGATGCAATTCTGAAGTAATCAATCACTATAATGTGGGTTCCTCTGTATTCAGTTGGTGTACATTTTACTTAACAAGTGATTGACCAATTTGTATTCAATATGTAGCCACCATGAAGTTAAAAGTATTGTCTTCAACTCTGGATTGCTTATCCATGCAAAAAATATATATGCAACATTATACTTGCTCTTTTAAAAAAAACACCTTTAACAATTGGTCTTTCCCCCTCCTTTTTAGAGATGTGGGGGATGTTTTAATGTTATCTGTTAGAAATATCAAATTATTGCATTATATTAAAAGGGCATTTATTACTACTGATAACTAACTTGGAACTGTTGGAAAGATTTTTGTGGGATACATTTGACCTAGGCATTAACTCATCTGGGACTCTTTCATTTATAAGATCACTCACTCAGCATTTCATAGTTGCTTTCATAAAAATGAGAGACTTCTAAACTGTTGCTATATTCTCTACAATTCCTTCCTACTTACATAACATTTGCCTTATCATTTAATACAAAAGCTTCACAGCTGTGAAAGCTGTAGAATAGAAAACATAGGCATATAATGTTAACATTGCACTGAAAAGATAGAAGAGAGGGGGGAGAGGAAGAGATAGAAAGAGAGAGAGATGCTACATAATAAAATGTCTTCTCAAACATGCTATGGCTAGGTCACAATTGCATATACATCAGCCATAAAAAAGCAGTAACTAGCAGACATCCAAATTCTCTATTTTGCACTGGTATTTCCAGCCATGATACTAATTAGGCATTGAACTTACCTTCTATGAGTTCTAACATGGAAACAGACTTATTTTTAACCTGATAAAGCCAAGCAGGAAAATATTTGCCTTTTGTACTACACTCGGGCAGAAACAGGAAGCGTTAGGATTAGTTAAAGGTTGCCAAAGCAGCTCACAGAGAGAGCTGAATAAAATGCCGGATTCATAAGCCAAAGCTTTTTCTGCGTAAGGCTGACGTCTTCCTAGCAGCAGTAGGAGGTGTAGGTGCCGTCTTAGGGTCTATATCAAAGGTGTCAATACACAATGCCGCGACTTCAGGATGTTGAGCAACTGCAGCCCTCACTCTGATCTGCCAAGCCCCCATAGCCTTAGCAATCTTATATGCGACTGCACACTGAATCATAATGAAGTGCCTTTGGGAACAATATACCAAATTACTCATCTGAAGATCACAATAATAATAATAATTTTTTTTATTATCATAGCCTCCGAACTGCTACGCCCAGTAGAGAGAGAACTAGATTTTAAAACATTGTCAGATGGGAAGGATATTTTTCTTTCCCATCTGCCAACTATGCACAGGGATAAATATTCTGCCCAGTTACCTAGATGATGTGTTCTTTATTCAGCTCAGACATAAAAAGCACTTTGTGGAATGATAATTAACTATTACAATACTGTTATGTTAAATTTGTCTCTAGAAGCCTGTTTTTTTGCCCCCGGGGTTAGGATAGGAAAGTTACAGCATTAGCAGGAAGGTGAGAAATCCGTAGCCTTCCAAATGTTGCTTAAAATAATCCCTAGCAGCCCTGGCCAAAAGCTCAGGAACAGCTGGAGGCCAAAAGTATAAACTTTGAATTAGTCCAGGAATTCAATTACTATTACAGCTGAAAGGCTTACCATTAAATTCAGGAAATCTGCTGTTTAAATCATATGAACTTTTGGAGAATCTTTGGTGAATTAATGCCAAAGACATTTGCTTGTGAATCACCACTCATTCATCAATAATATTATTGGTGGGGTGTGCTTAGACATGGATAATTTATAAGAGATAACAGGACATTCTAATGGAGGAAGACTGACACCGATGTTGACAACAACACATTACTGCCAGCATGATTAATTGCTTGCTTCTACATAATTTTTGCTTAGAATTAAGGCTATAGCACAAATTTGCATTTTGTTGAAAGGCTTCTATTTGATTACTGTTTCCCTAAACGCTTATTTAACTTTCAACCAAAAGCCAACATTTCGAGATGGAAAGTACATTTTAAATGCTAAACTCTCTTTCTGATATCTCTAGTTCAAAAAATTGAAATCTTTTCAACTTGTAGCAGAAGGAAAGTTCTACAAGTGTAGACAATAATAAACTAATTGAAATGAAAGTCTGATTCACTTTCTATTTTCCATTGCCTACTCCATCCATCTGACCCTAACTTTTCTTGGAACACACAACAAAAGTTTTGGAAATTATACATTTTATGCAGTTACGTTAGGAAGACAAGAAAATAGACCTCATCTCACTTCTGCAGTTCTGACACTTACATATTCAAAAAATATATACATTGTTTGCATTTTATTTGTGAAGCTAATGATGGAAAGAAACACCCCCCTTTCCAAAATGATATAAGCTCCATAGATTGCAGAAAATGCCAAGTTGTTAATATTGGTATTGAGTGTTACCCTTACACAAGACTAAGTTACAGTAGAGAAATTACTGATGAGGTACAAGAAAACCAAGGGAAGGGAAATACTGGATATTGATGTGCTGTGTTTTTCTATATTCTATAAAAGTAACTTTTCTAGCACTCGAAGACCAGGGTTTAATTTACTATGCAGACAATGTAGAAGAACTTGAAGTTTTGTCTTTTGTTCTATTTTTGAAAACCTGTTGGACAATTTTTCTCTCATATAAAGCACTGGAATAACAATAATGGTAAAAACAGTTGGAGAAAGAATTATAGAACAGGGTAATTTATTACTCTACAGACTTATATTGGTTTTCTGGCATAATGGTCTTGTCTGGATCTTGACATTTTAGCATTAAAGAGTTGGAAGGGAATAAATCGATCATACATATTTAGAACTAGAGCTGGACTCTCTATCTCTACCCCTACCATAGTCCATGTAGAAATCAAAGTATTCATAAAATATGCTAGTCCAATTTATGTGTACACTCATTCAGTAAATGAAAATCCATCACCTTTCTGGAAGTTTTCACTATCAATTTTATCTTCAATTGAAATAAGAAGAATTTTAAAAAATTCTAGGCATAATAATTACAGTATAATTCATCAATTTATGCTTTTACAGAGGCAACTGTTACCACCGAGAGAGATGGGTATAAAGATGAACTATGCAAAACAAAGAAATTTCAAATTTACACACAAACTAGTGAGATGGTTGGGATACAAATTGATAAGGCTTCCTGTGAACATGGCTTCTTTAAAGGAGAAAAGTATTTTCAAAATAAATAAGAAATGTTTCTAGAAGGAGAATATTTGGCAGAATTTCTTTCCCAAAAAATGAGAGTAGTTTTATTCTATTATTTTATTCTACTAGTTTTTTAATCTGTTCTATTTATTCTATCGTCATGGCTCTTCGAAAACCTGCCATTGACTTTTTGAAAGTGTTGTTTACATTTTCTTCTTGGTTACCCAGGCAATAAATATGAAGGCCATGAATTCTGAACCTCCTCCCCCCCCATTTTTCATTGAATTGTACATTAGGCATCATTACAACTACATTTCCATATAGAGGAGCCATGTGGCACAGTGGTAAAAATGCAGTACTACAAGCAAACTCACAGTTCACTGCCAGGAGTTTGATCCTCACTGTCAAGGTTCATTTCATCCTTCTGAGGTGGGTAAAATGAGGACCCAGATTGTTGGGGGAATATGCTGACTCTATAAACCGCTTAGAGAGGGTCTGTAAAGCACTGTGAAGCGGTATATAAGTCTAAGTGCTTCTAAGTGCTATTGCTACTTTCACAATGTATACTCTTTACTTCAGGATTTTTGTTCCACAAGACAAAATGTAAAGCCTTCCTGATAAAGCTTGTGATACTTTAACTGGAGACACTTCCATCAGGTCATATGAAGTGCAATCTTTCTCATATTAGAAATCTATCACCAGAAAATTTGGACTAGATGGTCCCAGAAACCAATTATTTCCTATCAACACCATTTGCAAGCTCTGTCAATCACATGCTATATTCTTCGTCCTCTTTCTGATTATTTTCCATGAATATAATTAGTTGAAAATATCATTTGAGCTCTTAGGTTCTTAAGTTTCCTTCTTAGACCTTCAGAGGCTAAGGTGAAATAGTTCTAGGTATTTCTGATATCTGATCCAGAAAATGTGACAATTTTTTGTTCTATTACTATAATTCATTCTAGTATATTGGTACAGCAGGTCTAATATAAATTTAAAAAAACAAGAAAAGGGGGTAGTTTGAGATTAATATTATTTACTAATATTATACTCTATAGCTTGAAGATAGGTTGTTCTCAGGGTTCAGTGGCAGAGGTCTAGTTCAAAAAGTTGTCACAATTTAGACTGAAGAAGTACATGGTTCAGAATACACAATGGAAATTCTTAAGCTCAAGTAAGAATTTGGGGCCATGCACTTCGCTTTTTGGTTTTATTGCTATTTCAGTAATAAAAAGAGAGAAAGCAAGGAGAAAGGCATGTGCTTGCCTAGCTAAGCTTCTATCATGAAATCCTTCCAGGCAAATAAGATTTCCTTTGCTATGCTATGTTAATAATTTAAAAAAAGAATAAAATAAGATCACATGAGATGTCTTGGGTGCTTTTATCATGGATCAAATTCTGACATCTTCATGACAGTTTATAACACGGGTGTTAAACTTGATTGCGTCACGTGATGTCATGTGACATATCGTGACCTCTTTGCCTTTGCGGAACTGGGGTGGGTGTGGCCTGCATGTGATGCCTCTGGCTCGTGGGCCGCCAGTTTGACACCCCTGGTTTATAACTAGAAAGTTGTTCACATTCACACCACCATCACTCTACCCTAAGCAAAATACAGGTAGTCCTTGACTTACAACAGTTCATTTACAGACTGTTTGAAATTACAACGGCATTGAAAAAAAGTGACTTATGGCTATTTTTCACACTTATGACCATTGCAGTATCCCCAAGGTCATGTGATTTAAAATTTGGATACTTGACAACTGGTTCATATTTATGATGGTTTGTTTGCTGGTCTGCTGGTTTGCTTGTCAGAAGGTCCCAGGGTCCTGTGATCCTCTTTTGCAACCTTCTGACAAGCAAAGTCAATGGGGAAGTCAGATTCACTTAACAATGGTGTTACTAATTTAACAACTACAGCAATTCACTTAACAAATGTGGCAAGAAAAGTTGTAAAATGGGGCAAAACTCACTTAACAAATTTCTCACTTAGCAACAGAAATTTTGGATTCAATTGTGGTCATAAGTCGAGGATTACCTGCATGTTCTGATGATAAACAGATCCTATGTATAAACTGCAATGAGCAAACTTGATCACTCTTACTATTAAACTTGAAATCCTCCTGTACAATCTCTGAGATCTCCTAATTAATTCAGAAATAGAGAGTACACAACACAGCATGAAATTCCCAACATTCTTTCCCAAACATCACTTAAAATACTCAAAGGGATAAAGGATCAGAGGAACACCCTGTAGCACTTCCCCATAAAAAATGATATACAACCATAAAGCTTTCCTCTATTAAAATATCTAGATTTTTTTTAAAGGAAAAAGTGGGTATACCTATTCTTCAAAGAATTCAATTACACAAAGAATTTGCTGAATAAGGATTTCAAAAATCCGAGACAAAGCACGTTTTCTTTCCTGAAATTTTATTTCAATTACAATATTTGTACAGTACATACACTTCAATTCATTGGGGGGAGATGAGATACGTTCAATTATTTGACAATCTAATCCTCAGTAGGCAAGAAATACTTATTATTCTCCATTTTGAAAACGTATATTTGACCCACACTACTAAGTACATATATTTAACCACGTTTAAATAATGATGATAGCCAAACAATGCTACTTAGTCAAATTTGTTTGCACTTTGTTACCTGAGCTGGTGGATGCTGGAGACTTGCTGCGTCGGGATGGACCTGGACTCTTGGTGATGCTCCGACGTGGTGTTGAAGCTATTTTGGTATAGGAAGTAGATTTCACTACACGACATTCTGAAAGTCAGACAAATAGGCATATCGTTAACACCCCGAACTGCATTCTTATTTCTGCCTTAATATGATTTATATATATAGAGAAAATATATTGAAAGTATTCCTTGTTGTCCTTTGTAAAAGAGTGGAAATCAAAGCCCAGATTCTCTTGTGCAATCCAAATGACATTGGTGACCTAATTACCAAAATTCAAACTTTCTTTAAAGGGTCCTAGAAGGAACAACTTAAAAATGAACGCATTAGAAGAAACTCTGCTGCAGACAAATGCACACATGCATATAAATATAAATAACTGTGTCTTCCAATCCTCCACTTCATCATTCGGTTTTGCAGTCATGTGTGAAGTACAGCCAACTTTATCTGAAAGGATGTATCTGAAATTTATTTCCATATATCCAGAAGAAACTATAAGTCTTTCTCTCTGTCACACAATATTTTAAGAAAAACGCAATATGCTTATTTTTCCTACGTACTTTGGTGAATGGCAGCTCACAATAAAACACCCAATGTGTATCACGGGCAGGACTAGACTATTTTAGATTTTCATAACAGATGATGAAAATCAATGAGGAAATAAAACTGCCCTTCCACTTGAGAACAACTCTGTGTCTATAAATGTGTTGAAAGCCACACCTGCAAAATGTATCTTTGACTAAAACTTGAAAAAAACTGGTTTTCCCAGAAAGCTGATAATATGTAGTCATAAAATACTTCTCAAATAGAGGACTGATGGAAAAAAAGATATGTAATTGGGGAAATGGATCCAAGTTGAGTTACTTGAAAAATAAAATAAAATATAAAGTTTACTTTTGGGCAGGTTAATCAGAGATCCTTTTGTCTGGTTCTTGTAAGATCTCTGGTTCAGGTGGTTTAGATTCCACTTTGAACCATCTAACAGTAGATTCCATATCTACACCATCTAAGGGCTGTAACAGTTTATTATTTATTATTTAGCATATGAGGAGAACATGGCAGAAGAGAAGTAAAGTTAAACATATATACACAGTCCACATAATTAAAGCTTCTTTGCTAGTGGCCTCATAACTGGTTGTTCAATTCAGCTGTCCAGGCTATCACCTCTGGTGTTGTTTCATGCAGATCTTCTAGACCAGAGAATTCTGGGAGTTGAAGTCCACAAGTCGTAAAGTTGCCAAGGTTGGAGACCTCTGATCTAGATAACCATGTATGTTATGGGCAATCTTGCATTATGTTTAATAAAGAGCTCTGGCAGTGATTAATCCTTAATACCTTGCCTTAGGTGACTGAGCTAGATGGTTAGGAAAACTCTACCAGTAACACCTAATTGGGTGTATTGTTTTGATTTGGAGCATCAAGATTTAAATAGTTAAATATCATGTTAAACGTGTATGCCATCCAGATACATAATTGTGGGTGGATTATTTAAATAAATAAGTAAATAAACAAATAATTAGATAATTAAAGTGATCTTATTTGATAATTGTGGGGGTTAATATCATTTTTCCTTTACTAGGGTCAGATCACTTTCTGGTCCAAATGCAATCAATTACCATCCATTTCCTCCATGGGTCCAAATTCATTCAGATGGTCTGCCTTTATGGAACCAACTAGTTTCAAGTGGCTGTTTGTGGAGATTTCTCCCATAATCTAGTGCAGGGCTGTTAAACTCGCGGCCCACAGGCCGAATGCGTCACACACTGACCATGCCCATGCCCAGTTTATCGAAGGGGGAAAAGTCCCGATACGTCACGTGATGTTGCCATGACAATGCGAGTTTGACACCCCTGATCTAGTGGGTGAAAGTCCTGGTTCATCATTGACAAGAAGTGGCACGTGAAGCTATTGATGAAGTTGCTTTTAAGCAGTCTCTCTTTGCCAGCTGATCATAAGTATCTCCTTTATTTTTAAATAACTCTTTTGGAACGATAACTCTTTTGGGTACGATACCACCACATTTGTGTCATTTTAGGTATTTTATTTTTGAATTGTTTTGTGTTTTGCTTTTTGTGGCAAGTCATTATGAAGGAATGTAGGCCTGGTCTTGGGAATGGGAAAAGAATAACCCAACAATTAATGAGGACTTTCAGAAAAAAAATATTTAGTCTGAGGAAAGAGGAAGGAATAACAAAGAAACTCAAAATAACCCTTTATTTATTTTGTTTGTCTTAAGATGGAACAGAGAGAAACTCTTAACGTGTTATCAAGATTTTGTTATTCTTAGAATTCCTGCTGTATCTGTTTCACAACCTTGTATATCTCAAAGAGTTGGCTTAAGCCTCAAAAGCTCCTCTCTTTTAGGAGAGGCATCAGGCCTAGGGTTTCCAGATAGCTGAACAGGCAAAGGAGAACATGAACAATTGGAAAGGAGGACACACTAACTTGTTTAGCTTTCTTGGCATTAGTGATAAAAAAATACAATGAAAAACAGAAAAACGAAGTATTTATGCCTAATCTGTATATTAAATTACTTTTTCCAGCAACAGACAGACTCATTTTTCAAATGCAGGAATGTGGTAGAGATTAGGAAGCAAATGACTTCAATTTGTGGCTTGTGAATTTCAGGCACTAGCACAAGCAAGTTTGAGGGAACTAATTAAGGTCATGGAGCAGAGCTTGTTAACTTGTGGTTAGTATTTATTAGTAAAGGGCTGGGCTGCAGAGGAAAGCTGCTAAGGAAGAGATTCTTTGTAGATATAGGTAGTTCTTGAGTTACGACTGGGTTATTTTATGTACACACACATCAGAGATGGTTGTGGATTGTTTTGCTGCCGGTTCGCTCAGGGTTGCACCTTGCCTGCGCGAAGCAATAAAAAAATAGCTTCTGCACATGCACAGAAGCAAAAATTAGCTTCTGCGCATGCCCAGAAGCAAAATCCAAAATGGGAGCACCCATGGAGACACCGAAGGAACCAGCTCCGTGACATCATCGCCGAGTTACTACCGGTTCTAAGGAACCGGTTAGAATCTGTAGGAACCCACCTCCAAAACACACGCACACACACACAGCTACTGTAAATAGTTGCACCACCACCCTGCATCGCCACATGTTAGGCAGGTCAGCTTTATGGCCCCTTGGGGTGCTCTGCATTCACATGACCATTATTTGTGATGTTCTTCATTGGTTTCTGGATTTTTTTGCCAGTTTCTGTCAAAAACCATCCATTGAAATGAATGGGTCCGCTTGATAACTGCAGTGTTTGCTTACCAATCACTACAAAAAAAGCCACAATACTACTTCCAGTCTCCATGAGTGTCTCCAATTATAAGCGTAATGACTTACAACCAGGTTTTTGGTCATAGGTTGAGGACTATCTGTACATAAAAGGCCAGAAGATATTTGATGTTAAGGTTATGCCTAGTCTAGACAGAAGATTTGAGAACAAAACAAAGGACATGACCTCCTTCTTCCAGATATTGGTAATCCTAATCGGACCTAGAATATGATGACTCATCTTTGAAGTACCCTGCTATCTGCAGAACAAGTTACCAAGGCATTATTAAAACATCAACAACAATGGGATACACAACTAACAAACATGTACAACTACAATATAAGAAAGAAACTCAAAATAATCCCATCTTGATTTTTTTTTGATTTGGTATAATAGGAAATGGAATGAAACTCTTGTCAATTTTTCCAGATTCTGCTATTCTATACTACAATAAAAAGCATTGCTGGAATTCCTGCTACGCCTGTTTCCTGTCATGATTTACCAAGAAAATCTGACAGCTGCCAAGTCTGTTTAGATCAAAGTTTCTCAACTGTAACAACTTTAAGAGTGTGGACTTCAACTCCCAGAATTCCTTTAGCTAGCATGAAGTTGAAGGCAGTTAAAGTGCACATATCTTAAAGTTGTCAAAACTGAGAACTGAGAATTGTATATTTCCTTTTGCAGAATCCAGAAAGGGAGGATGAAATAAAGAAAAACCTAAGAACATTACAGTATCAGTTAAGCCTGTAAAAGCAATTTAAAAGACTAAGTTAAAAGCTATGCTTTCAAGTCTTTCTTAAAAGCAGAGCCTGGGAGCCAATCTTAACTTGCACAGAATACATTAGAAATCAAGATTTATGTAGAAGAAGTTCAACCAGCTAACAAGAAGGCATGCTGTTTGGAGGAAACATCTGAAGGGAAAATCCTCAAGAAAACGTCAAGAATTTTATGTTAAACGAAGAAATATTGGGTCACAAAACTATACAAAAGCTGAAATATACCGTTCAAGAATTCAGAAACCAGGTTGCTTACTGTCATTTTTTTTAAGCATTAAAAACAAATAACTGCCTAGGCTAGATATGTATATTGTGTTTTATATGCTATAAGGAATGTTCTTCATTAGTTTTTAATTATACATTCCGTGGCATATAGCAGAACTTGCTGCATGCAATATGAGAAGGAAAGAACAACTAAAACTTGGATCTGATGAAAGACCTGAAGTTTGATTCTTGGGATATTTAAAATAGCCAGAATGTCCTCCTTCTGCACTGGCTTTTTAAAAAAAAGTATGTTCATTTAAGGCCCATTCCTGAAAATTTCTTCTCACCACATTTTGTGCCAACAAAAGTTTTCTCCATTGGGCAAAAATGCAAATGATGTACCTAATCTTTGAAATATATACATTGATATCACAAAATACAAAAGAGTATATTAAAACTGAGTACATTAAAATTAAAAGTCATAAACATACTGTTTAACATGCAAAGTGTAGGACACCTGCTAATAGTCATCCCTTCCCTGTTTGCTAATCTAATGTAAACAAACTTTATACTCACAAGCCCAATGTGGACTATGTTTTGGATACTGAACCTAAATTTAGTTGTTTTTTTTCTATCTTTCTTTTATATTGCCTGAGGAAAAATACTGAGGCACTCTAAAATTGGAGAGTTGCAGATTATTCTGCCACATTTTAGCAGGTCCTGTTAAATAACATTGCCCTAATTTTAGTTTATTTAAGCTAAAAAGTTAAATGTTCCTTTTCTTATTTTTCTTGGCAGCAAATTCAGATATGAGATCATTAATGACATTCTCCTTCCAAGTCTCCATTCTACAGAGTGAATAGATAATGATAGTCTTGATTGCAGCACTGGGAAAAGTAATTTATTTTTAATCAATTACAATTTGGAGAAAGTTCTCTGTCCTTCACAATTTGAAATGGAAACATACAAAGGTGAAATGCTATGATAATATTTAGAAAAATGTCAATCAGTTTCTAATACTTTATTTTAATATTATAGGTAGTTTAAAAGCATTCTTACATTTGCTTATTGTATAAGAGAAATGTAAAATATTTTAGTTTTAAAGGAAGAGAGGTTTGGGCATTTTACAAAATCATCAGTATCCATCTCCAATGAATCCATATTCGGACTGGTCTATCCAATTTGATAAGAAAGCTACATGGAAATAAAAGGGTATTTCTTCAGCTCAGCCCTTTATATAATATTACGGTATATGTTTCACCTTGAAAGTATAGGATCAGTCCCAGTGGTGGGTTGCTGCCAGTTCGGACCAGTTCACCCGAACCAGTAGCGGGAATTTGCCCCTGCTCACCGTACCAGCAGCAATGCCTTGCCAGCGACACCCCCAAACCAGTCCTCTGGCTCAAAATCAGAGAGGGTTTTCACCTGGAAATGATGTGGGCACGGATGCAAGCATAGCGAGTGCATGAGCACAAAACGGGCACTTCCGATGAGACCCAAACTGGTAGGAAAGGTAGGAGGAACCTACCCCTGATCAGTCCTATGTATAAATTGTTCAACTTCAATGTAACAGGAACTTTAGTTGGTAGAAGTTTAGTTCATCTCCCAGACCTTCTAATAAGATTGGAAACTAACTTAATAAGCTACTGGTATATACTGTATTAGTTAAATATTCAGGTCAAAGAACACCAAGGTTCAATAAATTGAGAGGGTGGGTGAGTGGGTGACCTAAAATACTGAAATAATGTTTGATCCTTTTATTCTAATTTGTTAGCCGACAACCCCCATTCAAAAAATAATAATCTGATCGTTTCAAATAATGAATCATACTTGCATGGAGACTTCTGCCCCCAGAGACTCTGGCAATTGCCCCCTTACCCATCCCCCTTCAAATATGTTCTCTGAGGCAGTTCCAACCATATGGACAAAGGAGACATCATACACCAGATTATTTTCAAATCAGAGCAAGCCAGTAAGCCTTGGAATGGAATGCTCAACTATCTTACTTTCCTTTGTCCCATTCTGTGAAGGATTCTGAATACACTGGATGTTATTTTAAAAGTGCTGCAAAGAATTTAATTTAGCCAATATTGTTGTCACAGAAGGCTATTAAAAGTGAAAAGGAAAGTTTTATATATTCTTATTTCTTCTTTTAATATAATTAACGCATGTTTAAGTGTTCTCACTCAGGTGGGAAATAGATTTTCTCCCTACCACACATCTCAAGCTCATGCTATTAGTTCCAGGATGTGGCACTAAAATAATCTACGAATGTTAAGGGTAGGTTGTGGGATTTCTAGCCATTCACAAGGAAAGGTTAAGCATTCCTGAAAGAGGAAAGTGGTAATAAAAATACTATGAAGCAAACTGGGGAGGCTTATATAAAACTCAGATGATTTTGGGGACAGGATAGGGAAGACCTCTAATCTTCTACCATACTGGCTGTAGAAAGTATAGAGGAGGTCCTTGATTGAGAGAAGGAAGAACTGTTTATGAATGAAACTGTTATGAAAATTTCTCAGACAAGCACTACCCTAATTCTAAAGAAAATAAGAGAGGGACGAGGGGAAGCATATTCAGATTTACTATAATGTTCTAATAAAACTAATGCTAGATCTATGTGGCATTTCTTTCGTGGTTTGGTATCTTGTAGAGATGACCCTGGCTTATCCCTTGCCTTTATTTCTGTTGTGGCCTGCCAGCGGAGATGGTGGCAGATCAGACAGTGAGGAGGTTGTGGAGGAACATGGGCCAGTCCTGAAGTCTGGAGAAGGCTCTGATGAGTGCTGTGCATCAGAGGCAGAGATGGGCCCACGGCCATCTGACAGTTATCAGCTGCCTTCGGAATTGGATATCAGTGGGGTAGAAGAACAACTGGAGCCTGTTCCCGATGTGCGCATGCACAGAGCTGCCAGAAAAGGGAACAGCTAAGGAACAAGGACCAACTTGGGAGTAAAGGCAAGGTGGCAAGTGAATGGCCCCTCCCATAGGAAATAAAGAGGAGCAAAAGCAGAGTAGAGTTTGCAGGAGACAATTAGTTGGCTTAATTGGTTGTGACTCTCAGAGACTCCTTGCCATGTTTTGAAGAAATCGGCCTGGCAGCTCTCCAAGCCAGATAAGGTCTGTGACTGTAAATTCACCCTTGAAAGACTTTGCTGGATGTGAATGA
>JANHFT010007371.1:299579-309831 GCA_032467955.1 Pseudoxenodon macrops
TTATTGCTGGCTGTACACCGCCCTGAGTCTCTCGAGAGAAGGGCGGTATAAAAATTTAATAAATAATAAAATAATAAATAAAATAATGCCATTTAATCTTATCTTCATCCTGTTTGTGTTCTCTCTCTAAAGAATTATCAGGATCATTATGACCTTAACCTGATTTCTATGGACTAAAAAGTGCTAGTGTACCACATTTCCAGCTTCCTACAAAATGTAACGTGATAAAAATTACGTATGATTTAGCAATAGTCATATATCTTTCCATTAGCAAGAACCACCTGTAAGATCTTCCTAACCGATCATGAATCATTACAGCAGTCCTATCATTGGAAATAAGACAACCAGTGATGTATAAATAACAGTAAATACTCAGATGCCACAATATCAGAGCAACAGTGTCACAGAAGCCACAATTAACTGAAGGCAACAGATTTGACTTTGCTGTGCAATTTGAAAAGAAACCTGGAGGGGGGGAAAAATACAGCAAAGTTACAGGTACTTATGAACATCTTCTTGAAAAATAGTTGAGCCGGCAACCTTCATGGATTATTTATAGTCCCAATCTAGCCCTGAGTTGCTTAGCATAACCCATTGGAGCCATTCTCTAATGAAAGGGAGGCCTACTGATGAGTAAGACAATGAAGACATACTTAATGAAAACCAATGGGTACTACTTCAGATATGTTAAAACGAGTTTCTGATTAAAGAGATTAAAGGCTCAGTGCTGCAGGCATTTGCATAAGATATATGTCAGCAGCAGGGGGGAATTATTACGACACTTCAGTTTTAAAATATATCCTGGTAGGTACGCACTTCTGAAGGTCAGAGCCGAAATAAAGAAGCAGGCAAGGAACATTAAAAAGAGTAAAAGGGAGAGCAAATTCTAATTACAAATTAGACCCAATGGAAGATGATTAAGGCTAAAATCTTACAGACTTACATAGAAATAATTCCTTTTAATACCTGATATATACAACCTCCTTGAAATTCCTCTCAGTTTAACCCAGTTTAAATCCGATTACAGTTTCTTAAAAGTTTTTTTTTATCCCTTGCAAAAGGGTTTTTGTTTTTGTTTTATTTTATTTTCAGGATGTTTGGCAATATATATTTAGCTTTCTCTTTTTTTCCAGTTTTTATATGTTTGCTTTGATAATGGCAGTGATAAAGCATGCTATAGAGAGCAATGAAGTTTTCTGATACAGGTTTTGTTCTTCACAATCCTTTTTGCCTAAACGTTTCCCATATGAGGTCTTTGGTTAGAACTGTATTGAAATGCGGGTAACCAGAGAGAGTTTAAATCTAAGCAACCAACATCACCACATTTACATAACTTGATCATAAATGTCTTCAAAAATGGATTTTTTTCTTTAAAAGAGTTTAAAGATAAACTGCTTTGCTAAAAGTACAGAAGCACAAGTCTTTTTTGAAGAAAAAAAACTCCATAGCATAATTTTCATCCTCCTCCTCCTTCTTGTGATGACCTAAAAGCAACCTCCCCTTACAAATAAATAAATCATAGCTCAGACAAATCCTTATAAGCATGAACTTTTTGGGTGAGCAGAAATGACTTTTTCTGGATCACACTCTCTATGTACCTTTGATTACAATGCTCATACTTCTATATGGTCTGCATATTTATGAATATAATTAATAATGGAAGAGAAGCCACTTTACAAAAAAATAAAAATCTTGTTAATATTTCCTTTGGATCCTGGCTAATATATGACATATTCATCTTCCAATTGTTATAGTGTGCTTAATTTAAATCTACAGGATTATTATCCTGAGACTCAATGCGAAGACATTTATTTATTAATTCATTCAATTTATGTCTTGCCTTCTACTCAATGAAGTATGCAAGGCAGCTAAGAAAAATTAAAATACAGAATAAAATGTAATCACCCCTCCACCCCCACCCATCATAAAACTAATTCTAAAGTTAATTGATATTTGAATTTGGTTAAAATGGAGCTTCTTAGTTGCTCTTTTAAAGACAGAGAGTCTGGAGACTAGACCCACAGCTTAGGAAGAATAGAAAAGAGCTCTCTCCAGTCTATGAATAAATGGCCACTGACAGTTATGGCAGCATCTTCAGAAAAGATGCCTTTTATTGGATCTTCATGACAAAGTAAATTCATAACAGGAGAGATTTTGATGGCTGCTTCTATCCTTTGGCATATGCTCCTTCTGGCAATTCAGCAGACCTCCATCTTTTTAGGCTTTTGGTAGGCCACCAAGACTTGGTTTTTTACCAATATAGTAGGGTGGCGTGGCGTGGCGTGGCATGGCATGACTATCTATGCTATTAATTATGCTAAGCTATCTATGCTTGCCTGTGCTAATTCTAGGAGAATTATTAAGGCACCAAGGTTTTATTTATGTTTGGTGGTGTTACGGTATTATTTTATTATTTTATGGTTGTTTTATAGTTACTCATTTTACTGTTGCAGTGAGGCAACTAGAGTTGTTTAAGATGGACAGCCATATAAGTAAAAAAATGAAGTGAAATGAAATCAAGTATATCTTAGCCAATTGAATCCCAATCTGTAGTGTCTTGGATGCTTACTATGTTTTTTTTTCCATCCTTTTTATTTAGCTCTCCAAAAAGAAAAAAAGCCATGTGCCATTCTTGTTATACCAGTCTACAGTTTTGATAAATGTTTGTTTCCCTGCAAACATTTGAAAATCATGTCTCTCCAACCTCCTGTTGTGGCCCAGCAGCGGCCAGTCAAGCTGGCAGCAGATTCAGACAGTGAGGAGGTTGGGGAGGAACATGGGCCAGTCCTGGAGTCTGGGGAAGGGTCTGACAAGTGCTCTGCATTGGAAGCAGAGGTGGGGCCAGGGCCATCTGAAAGTTGTCAGCTGCCTTTGGAGTTGGACATCAGTGGGGCAGATGAACAGCTGGAATGTGTTCCCAGTATGTGCATGCACAGAGTTGCCAGAAGAAGAGAACAGCTAAGGAACAAGGGTCAACTTGGGAATAAGGCCGCAGGTGGACAATGAATGGCCCCTCCCATAGGGAATAAAAGAGGAACAAAAGGGGAGGGGAGTTTTCAGGAGACAATTAGTTTGCTTAATTGGTTTGTGACTCTCAGAGACTCCTTGCCAAGTTTTGAAAATATTGGCCTGGCAGCTCTCCAAGCCAGATAAGGTCTGTGACTGTAAATTCACCCTTGAAAGACTTTGCTGGATGTGAATAAGAGGAATTCACAGTAACTTAATAGAAAGGGATTTCTGTTGGGACAAGGAGTCTGCTTTGTGGTTTGGGGAAGCCTAGGTCAGAACAATTTCCAACATTTTGATGGCCTTATGTAAAACATACATATAGATAGATACACACACGCACTATATATATAGTGTGTCTTTTTTTTAAAAAGCAATAACTATTTTTTATTTATAAATTTTATATTTATATAATAGAGAAGTAGCTCTACTCAATATATAGAGAAGTAAGAAGTAAAATGCTCACTGTATTTTGGTACTACATCTTAGATTAGATACATTTTTGGGTCCTTACAGATGGAAAACTTTGTACCTTGCCCTTAATAATAGCATTTATGGATTCTTTTATACTCAACTACTTTTCAAAGGTTGGGTCTTTGGCTTTTCCTGCTATATATACCCCAATGAACCCTAGTGTGAACTTCAGCTTAAATTAATTTGATAGCCTGCAGAAAAGGCTTCAGTGAATTCTTTGTCACTAAGAACATTTATCAACTTATCAAGTCCTGGAATTTGTTTCCTCGGAAAATGTATTTGGTTCCTTCTCTCTTGCCAGTGGAAAAGAGTCAGCGCTCCTTCTTTCACCAGCCCTTAGTATTGTTTTTATCTTTGCATATTTTACTTGTTTCTTTTCTTTTCTTTTACTGTTATTAGCTGCCTTTCTAGAAAGCCAGAGAATGAAGAGATTCTCATAAGGTCAGGTTTAATTTGACTTGGTTGGACCAGCACGGAGACTTTCCATCATCACCTTGCATGAATTGCCTTTCGTAGTCAGAAGTTGCCAGTTTTTTGTCCCAGTACTAAAGCTCCCGAAAAATGGCTCATTTAAGAACCATTCACAATTGTGATGGTTATGAAAAAATAACTTTGGGACTAATCCTTGCATTAGTGGCGGGTGGCGGCGCAGTGGTTAGAATGTAGTACTGCAGGCTACTTCTGCTGACTTCTGGTTGCCTGCTGTTTGGAGCTCAATTCTTACCAACTCAAGGCTGATTCAGCCTTCCATCCTTCCAAGGTCGATAAAATGAGGATCAAGATTGTTGGAGACAACATGCTGACTCTGTAAACTGCTTAGAGAGGGCTGTAAAGCACTGTGAAATGGTATATACCATGTTTCCCACCATTGATCCCTGAAATAAGCGCTTGGCCTTATTTTCGCGGAGGTCTTATTATTTTTGAGGTGCAGAAGGCAGTGAGTGTGGTCACCTCATGGCTGCTGCTGTGTTTTGGGGAGGGCTTATTTTTGGGGGAGGGCTTATTTTTAGTGCATGTTCTCAAAACCTTGATTGGGCTTATTATCCGGGAAGGTCTTATTTTCAAGGAAACGGTATATATCTAACCGCTATTGCTATTTACGACCTTTGCAGATATGCAAAACAAAGGAAAGTTGAAATACAGTAAGATCATAAACATCCACACAGTGTAACCTTACAATGCTGTCCTTTCAGCAGTCCCAAGAAGGTTCTTCACCCACTTGTACTCTGATTCAGATGATTCTGAGGATACAGATAAATCCCCAAGTGGTCTCAGTGACTCTCCCAGTGCTAATGACCAGATGAGTACAAAGAATATAAATCTCTCCATTCTCCACCAGTTAGTTAGAATTGAGGAAGTTTCTTGAATGATAGGTGAAATGTTTTGAAAGGAAAAAAAACCCAAGAAAGTCTAGTTGCCTTTTAAGGGGAGGAAAAACATTTTTGGGACTACCTGTAAATCAATTTCACATACTCCCTGCCATTACCAATGAATAATGAACAGGTAACTACTTGGTATTACTGATTTTCTAGATATCTAAAAAATTATCTCTTTAATGATCTGTAAAAATCTTGCCTTGCTTTGTTCTTCCACTTTTCTCTTGATTATTTTCTTGATTATTTTATATTTAAACCCTCTGGCTTACCAAAAACTTTTTTTTTTCTTAAATTGGACTTTATAAAAATTAATTTGGCTTTGACTGTAACTTTAATATGTCCTTATGTCCACATTTAATTAATCTTGTTTATTCTGGAACCAGCTGTCAGTTGCTACCTGGCTCTTGTCTGGCTTTTACTTCTGCAAAGCTTGTTCAAATCTTTCTTACCAGAGGGAGGCAAAAAGTTATTTTAGAGATGCATGCAGTCATATTTATGGAAACAACTACAAATAATAAATATTTTTTGCGCAGCAGTTTAGGATTTATATAAGATGGGCTACTGCAAAATATGCAACATTCTAAATTGCTCTTGTACTGCTGACTCTATAAGAAATATAAATTTGTGTGAAATCACTGAAAATTATTACCTATTAAAATATGAAATATTTAGTACATAAATTAGATAGACAACACACGAAGATTAAAATAGGGTTCACCAGTAACATAAAAATAACGGGAAGAGCAACATTAGAGAGGAAGATTTTATAATTCCTTAGAATGTGTACACATAGAGTGTCACAGTACTGATGTTTCTTCTGAATTGTTCTTTTCACAATTAATATTATAACCCTTTTTAAATAAAACATCTAACGTAAATAAATGGAATGAAATCTTGGTAGAGAAACTGAATGAAGGTTTGATTTCCTCCATCACCTTATATGGTTTTCCAGGCGAACAAAAAACGTATTTGTAAACATGGATCAGAACCTGTCACTGAGCATCTGTTAAGTTAAAACCTCAACCTAATCCTCAACCATCTCCTGCTTTTTTTTCTGTGACAGGGATTAGTTTTTTGAATTGCCTCAAGGATATTGAAAACTGATTTCTCAGAGATGAAGACAGTTTCTTGGCTCTGAAAACATATGAGCTATAAAGATAAACCATTGAGAAGATCAAAACTGTTCCCTGTTATTGAAAATATCATTTAATTGTAAGCGTTAGGCTGCCATTTCTGCTACTGTTGGGATGTCATCTATAATAGAGCAATAATTTTTCAGTGACTGAAGGGCAATAAGAAATAGATTGCTTAGGCAATGCACAACATGGTATTCAGTTGCTATGAAATATGGAATATTTCCCCCATATTTAAGCATTTTTAAAAGAGGCATTTTTATGTTTCTGGACACACTATCATTGTCTAGTGCCAACAGAAAAATTCTTAAAACTAATGCTACTTTTATGAATATTAGATTATGGATAGGGCTAACAAAACTGGGTTGCAAAAACTCAAGACAATCACTTGATGCAGCAAAAGATAAAGTTTTTCCTTTGGTACCACCTAATGGTGAACTGGATTTGTAACACTTATTATAGGAAAGATTCCAGACTTAACTATATATATATTTTCTTCCATTCAGTTGTGTTCAAATTCTCAGAGACTGCTTGGATAAGTCCCTGTAGTTTTATTGGCAAGAGTTCCAGAACTGGTTTGCCATTGCTTCCTCTGTAGCACTGAGAAAAAGTGATTGGTTCAAGGTCACACAGGTAGCTAGGGTGGACTAGAATTTGTCCTCTCATGACTTCTGGCCTGATGCCTTAACCACTATACCCGTGATGGCAAACCTATGGCACGTGTGCCACAGCTGGCATGTAGAGCCCTCTCTGCAGGCATATGAGCTGTCACCCAGCTCAGCTCCACTGTGCATGCATGTGTGCGCCTTCCGCTGGCCAACTGATTTGGGGGGCGGAGGGAGCGGGGATCATGCACGCATGCACAGGGGCACATTGCATTATGGGTGACGACATGCATGTGTGCTGTTGCACGTGCACATGCTTTCGGCACACAATGACAAAAAGGTTAGCCATCACTGCACTATACCTAAGAGCTCTCTACTATATAATTGAATTAGATGACTTTCAATCAACAGGACTTGATTTGTCTCACTAATAACAATTGATCCAACCAAAGTTTATATGTTAAAAAAACTGTTTACACAAATGTCGAAGATTATCAGTCATTCAGGTAGAATTGTCTGGAAGTTGAATAATGACAAATACATTTATTTTCTTGTTGGTTTGAGATGTTTCACTGCCCATCCAAACAACTTCTTCAGTCTGAACAATTTGGTTAGGGGAATCTGAGTAGACGGAGAGCTGTTGGAATGCACCACTCCTAACATTCTTAGGGGTATTTCTGCACCAACCTCAGGGATTCTTCCCCTAAATATGTGAAAGAAAATTCTAAGTTATCCAGGTATATTTGTTTAGGAGTTGAATCATGCAATTTTGAATTTTTGAAGTTTATATTTATGTTTATATAAATGTTCTACTTATCAAAGCATTATAGGCTAGTAAATTATACTCCTTGCGGCTTTAAGAGAAAAAACAGTAATATTTACAATGTATAAATGAGCACTTACTTAAAATCACTTCATAAAATTATTGATTTTGAAAGCATATTCAAGCTAAATATCTATAGTTGTTATAGTGAATATTTTTTTGGTATAGATGTCAGAGGAACCTGGAATTCATCCCAAATTTCAATTAACGAGTTCTACATTTTGACCTAGAAAATTTTGAGCTACAGAATCAGTGGGAACTGCTTTGGGTGATCAGCTTATCTCCATGACTTCAATTACGATTAACTTTCTAAATAAAAGTTTTTGAGTCTTTTACTTAAAAGTTGGAGTTCAGAGCAAGTTGAAACTAGAATCCAACATTAAGGTTCAAGAATCACATATATTATCCAGCTTCAAAAGTATAAAGTGCATATAAAACAAAGAAAGAGAAACTATATTAATTCATTACAAGTCTGCAAATGACTAAAAAAAATTAACTAGTCAGTCAGGATATGTGAAAAGATGTAAATTATGGTTTTTGATCAGTTGACAACCATATATAGTAAATTTGGATCTTACAAAATTTCATATACTGTAGGTTTTGAAAGTGCAATTTTTAAGAGATTGGTAATATTATACTTAAGATACTTAAAATTTGGAAGCCTCCCACAGTTGTCTGAAAAATGGGTGGCTAATTAATGCTTTAAATAAATAAATACTGAAGAATACATCACCTCAAAAGTTTAAAATGACGCAGTCCTCTCAAAACACAGGTTATGTATTCATTTTTATTTTTTTGTCAGATATTTAATTCAGATATTTTATGACCACCATTTCTCAAATTTTTATATTAGTATCAAAAAATTGAAGTAAAATATTGGAACATATATAAAATTATGTGCTACAAAGAGAACATTTTAAATCTGAAAGGGAAGTATAGAACACTTTGTAGTAAATGCAAAATGAATGAATTAATAACATTAGCAATTACTAAAATTAATTGCCAATTTTTAGGTGGGATTACATCAAAATTGCAACCCAAATTTAGGATTCGTCCTCAGATAAATTACCCATTTTAAGCAAATATCTGAATTGATCTTACTAATGAAGGATTATGTTCTAATTGTATTGGACTATACTATACCGAATACAATTATTTCCAGGGAGTAATAAAAAAGGGTGTATAAACCATGGACTGATCAATAGAAAAATGTTTCGGATTTACAAAATGGATCAGTTCCAAATAAATGTTCATCTGCTTATCTTTTAATTGCTTTGCAACTTCTTTTATATGCAGGAAATTCTTTTTTTATTAAATTTAAATTACTGGTTTGCAATGTTTTTCATCTGATTTATTATAGGTCCCAAACTGAACAGAGAGAAAATAAATATCTCTTCTGCAGCAGCTTGCAGAACTGTGACAATTTTAGCTGAATCTAATCTGGACCTAAGAGGGTTCAAACCAGAAGTGGATTCCTACCAGTTCTATCTGGTTCTATAGAACCAGTAATAACTTGGTGATGACGTCATGGAGCCAGTCCTGTCGGTGGCTCCGTGGGTGCCGCCATCTTGGATTTTGCTTCTGCGCATGCACAGAAGCTACTTTTTGATTGCTGTGTGCACTGCACATGCGTGCTTCATGCGCGCGCACGCAGCTCAACTCTGAAAGAATTGGCAGTAGAAATATCCAGAACCCACCCCTGGTTCAAACTCTTTTGCATAATATGCAAATTTGGAATGAGGAAATTAATAAAGATAACATCTAGTGCATAACTTGAATCAACATTTTCAAGGGTTAAATCAGAAATCTAATGATTTATATTGAAAAAGCAGACCTGAAAAGGTAGTAGTTGATTTAGATGAAACCAGAATAATTGAGCTTGAAAATACCATTGAAAGTTAACAAAACTCCACAACTGAAATTACCTATTTAAAGCCACTCCACTCAGCAATTATTTACAATTCCTACAAATGACTTAAAATGTTGAGCAAGATCAGCATTTATATGTGAGATTCTTTCATGGCAGTTATTTTATTAGCTTAAAATTGAAGTTGCTTGCTGTGTGATCAAACATTTCCATTCAGTTAAAAATCCAGTCCCATTGTTCTCAGATTTATAAAATTTAAAGTGGAATGTCATATTCTGCATTTATCATGGCATTATCTTTCAAATGAAAAGCACAGAGATAATCTGCTTTTTCTGAAGGACCTCCACAGAAGGCTCAGAAGTACAATTCTTTTTAGTAAAGCTGTGATCACCAATACCTATAATGCCTATACAGTGGGCACTTTAAAAGGCTATGTGAAACAGACTCAGCCTCTGAATTTGAGCACATACATTTTTTATCTGTTTTTAATTACTGGTGTGATTTTTTTTAAAACATCCAGATGCTGCTGAGATATTTTAGAATTAAAGCAATAGCAAGGTTTTTTAAATATACTGTACCTGCTTTTTAGAGACAGATATTTGTGTTTAGGGAAATTATTGGATTGTATTTTAAATTCAACCCAATTAGATTTTTTTTGGTGATTTTAGCTTTCGTTTGTGTTTCTTTTTGAATTTACACACCCCTTTAGTAGTTTTTTTTTCATAATTAACTTTTCAAAATTTGTGTCAGCCAAGTTTATTTCCTTCATCCTATGGAAATATTGGTTTCTGCAAAAGTTTCTTTCTCTCTTTTTTTTCTCTCTTTTGAGAGTTTTAATTCTGTACAATGTATTTTTTAAAGTTTTATAGTACAGGTGAAACTCGAAAAATAAAAATATCGTGCAAAAGTTCATTTATTTCAGGAATGCAACTTAAAAGGTGAAACTAATATATGAGATAGACTCATTA
>JANHFT010007373.1:6677-19349 GCA_032467955.1 Pseudoxenodon macrops
GACAAATTCCTTGCGTGTCCAATCACACTTGGCCAATAAAGAATTCTATTCTATTCTATTCTATTCTATTCTATTCTCTCTTTCTATTTCTCTCTTAGCAGATTCTTGGCAGGATGAAGATAGCAGGAGAATAAAGATAGTTTTTATCTTTCTTCAAAAAAAATGAGCTCAGTGTGGATTGAAGGTTGCACTTCCAAATATGTATGTGGTGATCAAAGGATTAATTTTATCATTCGCTTTAGAACTATTGGAGTAGTTATGGTAGCATTCTGCTATATGTAATCTTGAAAATTATTCCCAGCACTTCCTGCTATAGGGTGATGATCATGTGATGCTGTGTGATCATTCCAGGAGCATCTGAAAGAAGGGAATAAGGTTGCTAACAGAGATTTTCATGTGGCTGCAAGTACTCTGTGCTTTTAAAAAAATGTTGAAGAAATGAAAATGTCTCCCTTGGCTTAAAAAGAATCAATATATTTTAGTATAAGATTTTATATACTAAATTCAAACTTAAAACATAAGAACACTACACACAATCGGTAGCAAAAAGTATTTTTCTTTGCTTTAAAGAGAAAGAGTCTAGAAAATATCAGCCAAAGTCGTTTTCATCACAGATCTATATGACCTTTCGTCTAAATGCATAAGCAATCATCTTGGAAAACTCATCCCATTTTTATTTTTTTGAGTAGAAAATAAAATCAAGGCAACTGTGGGCATGTTATGACTGAGAGTGGGTGAAAAAACACTTATCTATATTGAAATGAACAATAAGGATCAATGGAAGATAAAATAGAAAATATTGATTGCTTTTCACATACTAAACCATTCTCAGGATGGGGCCCATTTTAAACCAAGGCAATTATCTCTGTTGCCATCCCCAACAAACACTTATAAAAATCAGAGCTATATGTTTATCTGCAAATGCTGGACACTTGCTGGGGAATGAGGATACCAGAATAATATGTTCTTCTCTGAGCACAATGTGAAACAAGATGCTTGTCTAAGTAGATCCTTTGCCAAGTCCATTAAACCTCATCTGATGTGCTTAATTTAAGTTCACATCTGAGGATAGCCATTTATGGGTTCAGTAGACACTATCAATGCAACCTTCAGGCATACATGGCTTATCTTGAATCCAAAACTTCTGTGCAACTGATAATGTCTTCTATTCTATTCTTCTACAAAGTTTTGGCTAGGAAAAGTGAGGGATTTCAAAGCAAAGCTGTAAAGCTATTAATTGGATTTGGCTCAAACTCAGAAAGCTCCTCAGATTTAGCTATATTTCTAAGCTCAGTTCAAATACTAATGCTTATATTTCACAGTATAGGCTGTCGCCAAACCCTGAGCTCATATTTTCTCAGTCTGGTAAGCTGTGTGTAGGTGAGAACCTTTTCAGAAGAGATGTCCATTGTTCACAATATAATTTTTCCATTTCTAGACCATTTTTGAATCCTTACAGATTGTTTAGACATTTTAATTTCTTTAGCTCTTAAAAACATTGTAAACCCAAGGTGCTGTGGAATGTTTCTTGAGTTACTTACTCTTAATCGATTTGGTTTGCTCCAATGTCCAATTTTCTTGATAGTTGCTTTAAAGTGAAGGGTAATTCCATAGTATTTGGAAACTTCAATTTTTGTAATTCCTGGGATAGTGAAATCTCTACAGCATTAATTATATGAATGCACTCCCCAACTAGGTTGCTTACAGCATGGTTCCCACCTATCCAGAGTTCTTAGTAGACAGCTACTACAGTCTAATGAGAAACACACAAAGTCTGATTTATGTTTGATTGGATCCTAGCTGGACGACGAGAAGTATTTTTTCATCCATATATGTCAACGTAAGAGTCAGATTGGGACAGACATAACTGATAGACTTTATAAGGCATAGCAACTAATAAAGAGGCAACTCGGCCAGAATGACAGGGAGCAGTCTGTGAATTGCAACTTGGCCCTGAGATTAAAATGTTTTTTTTATAGGACCTTGATAGGTATTCATTCACCAGGGATGGCTGGAATTAGAACTGCTAAGATGGAAAGAGACATTTTCGATAGGCTTTTTCCACTGAGGCAAATGATCAATACATGAGCTCTGTTCGTTAAAGGCAGAGCAATTGACGGCTTTTGGCTGGTGTGTGATAATGCCACTAAAATTGGCTTTTAAATAGGAAAGAAAGACAGAGGGAGGGAGTGGTTAAGACAGAACCATCAGAGTATGGCTTGCAGGATGATAATGTCTCTTTCTGGTGATAATTCTCTTCTCAACCTTGAAGAACCTTTTGGAAAGAGAAATGAGAAAAATCTCTCCCACTTTAAGGAAGGCAGAATAAAAGCAGGTGCTTGCATTACAAGTGGCTCCACTACTGACAGAACAGCATTTGAAAACTCTGAGTCAATTATCCTCCAGATACCAGATCTAGGATGGGGTCTTGGATGTTATAGTCTGTCTGCTTGTAAATATATTAGTGACACTATGAAAGGCCTGGGTTTTTCAAGAACACATCAGTCAGCTACAAATATGGATCCAAGCTGCCGCTTCTTTCTTATGACCTTTATATAAGATTGAAGAAGCACAGTTTGGGATATTTAGCAAATCCTTCCCAGGCCTGCCCTAGAGGGAATAGCTGCAGTGGCAGGAACACTAGATAAGAAGCATTTTCCCACTAGCTCATTTAGGCGCCAATTATTAGCAATCTTTAACACTTCACTAAGAATCTTATCCGTTTTTCTAAAACCTTGAGTGCAAGCACAGGTAGAATGGAAAGGGTATTAGGATCATAGAACAAGGGAGTGGTGGGGGGGAAGGCAAATTAAATTTCCTCCCCTGCTGTGCTCCTAATGGTGATTATTCTAGCCCCCCCTTTTTTTGTTTATTTATTACATTTATACCCTTCCGCAAATACAATTAAGGATTCTCAGCAGTTAGATCTTTTTGTTAAATTGCAAAACAAAGCTCCTGGGGAAAGAACTATTTTACCCTTTTAAAAAAAACTTATTTATTCAACAACAAAACCCAACTATAATCTGCTTTTCATGAAAAGTAATCCCAAAACAAAGTAATCTCAAATAAACCATGAACAATTATAAAAGCTAAATAAAAAAACAAGATTTTTAACAATGACAACAGCGTATTAAATATGAATATAGCTACATCTTTAGGAGATACCAAAACCTGACTAACTTGGTGCCAACTGCTAGTGGAGATCCATGATTTGGCTGCTTTCCCTGAGAATGGCCCCGCTCAGATGCTGATCAGACAATGCCTGGAACGTGTGGTACCTTCAGGAGGACATCTTTGTTTGATCTTAAGGGCCAGGGAGGTTCATGACTAAACAGTAAAACTTTTTCTGTAAACAGTTTTGGTCACCATGATGCAAAAAAGATGTTGAGACTTTAGAAAGAGTGCAGAGAAGTACAACAAAAATGATTAGGGGACTAGAGGCTAAATGAACAGTTGCAGGAATTAGGAATGTCTAATCTAAAAAAGAGAAGGAAAAGAAAAGAAAAATAATAATCTTGTAATATCTGAGGAGCTGTCACAGAGAAGAGGAGGTCAATCTATTGTCCCAAGAATTTGAGGAACAGATAAGAAGCAATGGATGCAAGCTTAATTTAGAATTAAGAGAAATATCCTGTCAGTGAGAACAATCAGTGGAACGGAAGTTGTGGGTGCTTCACACTTGAAGTTTAAAAAAAAAAGGACAGTCATTTCTTCAGAATGGTATAGGATCTTCTGTTTGAGTAGGGGTGGACTAGAAGATCTCCACAGTCCCTTCCAACTCTGTTATTTTGTATTTTCTTTTCAAGAGCCCTCTTGTTTAACCTGTAACTTTACTGTTGGAAATACCGTAGCTAAGTATTTTTTATATATGTGTGCATACCTGCTTGTAAACAGCTACTTATTAAATAAATATATTCTTATAATTTGACTTAAAAACAACATTTACAAATATGTTCTACAATTAAAATGTTGTAGTCCAGCATTAAATAATTTTCAGTATCTGAAATACATAAATCTTATTGATTATCACCTGTATTTGAAGTAACAGTGCTCCACCCTCCTTGCACTAATCTAGCTTGGAAATAAAATACCTAAAAAGCAAGTGCAGTTAGGACATGGTGAAAATAATTATTGGCCTGGAGAATATTTTAAAGATAACGATGTTGCCATTGCTTGTATTTTATGTTATGATTTGTTTAGCAACGAGATTGCGTTGTCTCATTTTTCATGCTCCTCGGGGTTTTTTTGAGCTGTGAAAGCTTCCAAGAACAGGATCACAGAGTTAGCTTATTTTAATGAAGGAAGAAGCATCTTTTTTTTTTAACAAATATCAGTAATGACCCTGTTGGAAGCAAACAAGCTTTTTAAAAGAAGTAACACAATTGCTTGTCTACAATGTGCCCAAGCTCAAAGACAATAAATGAACTACAATCCATCTGAAAGCATTCATTTCCCCATGTGCTTCTTTATTCAGATTCATAATGGGGGGAAAAGTCCTATTTTTTGTCTTCACACTAAAGTTCCAAGGAGTATTGCATTCAAAAGGTTAGAGCCATCAAGGAACTTTCAAAGTTTCTGTTAAGCCCTCTCAGGCAAAATTTTGACAGGCAGACTCATTACAGTATCATTTGTATTACTTTTATCATGCAACATCTGAAAAACCTTTGTATCAAATGACTCTGATTCAGCACACAGAGGGCAGAGTCTCTGAGACTGTGCATTGTAAAGTTTTTATCTCATGACTTTTTCAGAGAAGGATTTTGAAGGGGACTGTAGAAATGCTGAGGGAAATTAAGATTTTGGTCGCTCTCACTTTCTCTTCTGCAAATTAATCCTTAGCTTGTTTAAAGATAATTAGGATGAGTAATGCAGCCATTTCATGTAGCCTCATCCCACCCCAGGTCTCTCCCTGGGAACTGTCTATCTGTTCCACATCTAGCTCCTCTGTCAGCCTGCCTTGCCTACTAGCTGAACATTTTGCTGATGAATTCCCAGGAGATTGTGAGTTCCAGTCATGCCTTAAGCATAAAGTCAGCTGAGTGACAATGGGCCAGTCCTTCTTTCTCAGCCCTAGGAAGCAAGCAATGGAAACCACTTCCAAAAATCCTTGCCAAGAATACCATAGGGATTCTTAGGCAGTTTAGGCAGTTGTTAGGAATCATTGTTGACTCTGAAGTCATAGGGGGGGGGGGAAATGGTGAAGATTAACTCTATTTTGAACATACCTGAAGAAACTGAGTCTTTGGAATTTTGCATAGAATCTTCACCTGGATGTTAGGTATGAATAAAAGATTCGGAAAAGGTCCCACATCAGCTTTACTCATTATAAACTTCAAAGTTACACTCATAGTTATGCCTTTGGGTTGCAGAAATTTCTACATAGCACTGGTTTTTCTTTTGTCCTCATTCAGATGGAGATGAAGGACAAAAGCACGCTTCCATATTTGGGCTCTCTATCCACAATCAAGAAAAAAGGTTAAAATATATAAGATTGCTATACTATTTTACTGTAGTGATAGTGATAGTGATAGCAATCCCAGACCCAACTCTTGTTATAAGACTTAAACCAAGGACTACCTATAAGTTTAAAGCATTCATTTCTGAGTAAATACTCAGAAGAAAACAATTTTGTTCTTTGGGTTTCCCCCCTCTTCCTTAGTTTTACAGAAGATTAGTATCCTTACTTACTCTTAAGAAAGAGGTCCTTTTCAAGCAAGATTTTTATGTTGTATATAAATGTATATATTTACAGAGTCAATATTTGTTTTGTTAGACTTTGTTCTATTTTTTTCTCCCTCTGGAATTAGAAATCTATATTTTCAGCACTAAATATTTGACAGAATCCATCATCTTGCCTCGTTCAGCTTTGAAATTAATCCTATTCTTAATTACTTCATAATTTTTACCTGATACCTTGTCATTGTATCTTCAATTCAGTCTCTTTATTGCCTAGCGGCAATGAGGCACAGAGGATAAATCAGTCAGATTTTTAATTAAAAAATAAATAAAATATAATCTCTCTCCTCTGAACTGTTTTTATTTAGAGAAAATACTTTGGGTAGACTGACAAAATAATTACCTGATAGAGCAACAGAGCATTTTCATACTACATACATTTGCCCAATGTTTCACAATAGTCCATCACCCTGTGATTAGGTCTGGTTTCACCTGGATAAAAGTATAGTCAGGAAATCCATATCTAAGAGATAGGCAAGAAGGTTCATGGATCATCTACATGTGGAAAACTATAACAAATACTGTATGTCTTTATAAAATGGTTTGCCATGCTTATTTAGACTGCCTAGGAGGTTCTACCCAATTCCCCACTTCATACACATGATGCATTAGCATCATGTGGCACAGTGGTTAGAATGCAGTACTGCAGGCTACTTCTGCTGCCTGCCGGCTGCCTGCAGTTCAACCGTTTGATTCTCACCAGCTCAAGGTTGACTCAGGCTTCCATGCTTCTGAGGTCAGTAAAATGAGGACCCAGATTGTTGGGGGCAATATGCTGATTCTTTAAACCTCTTAGAAAGGGCTGTAAAGCACTGTGAAGCGGTATATATGTTTAAGTGCTATTGCTACATTACTCCTGTTTATGTGCAGTGTTCATTAAACATAGCAATTAGTATTCATTGTCCACCTCATTATCCACAGGAAATATTGATCAAAAGTTCATTATTGGCAAGAGATCCTCAGAATGACTGCAAAGAATGTAAACATGCAACTTCCAATAATACATAGGGCTCCATATGTTGAGATTGTTGCTGCAGGACTGTCAAACCTGCGACCCGCGGGCTCAGGATGCGTCATGTGCTGGCCATCGCCCAGTTTAGCGAAGGGCAAAAAAGTCCCAATATGTCATGTGACAATGCCGTGACAATGCGAGTTTGACACCCCTGATCTACTGCATTTTAATTAAGAGGAGACATGTATATCAGGTGTACATCAGGATCTGATGTATGACTCCCAGTGACTGTCAGCTGTCTGTAATTATTGTTATCTGGCCATATTATTCAAGTCTCTGGGAAGTTTCTGTCTACTTCATGGGGAGCCTGACAGTGTTATAAGAGGACTTTGGTCTCCCTGCTTTTAAGGTTGGGCCTGATATGAAGAGAAAATCTTCAATGTCATAAAGGCTCCAAAGGGATGTAGTATGGAGACATGTGGGATAAATTCCTGAATCTCTCCGTCTCTCCTTGACAGTACCATTCGCTCTCATCACTTTTCATTCATAGTTAATGGACTGCCAGGAAAGGACAGGTCACACTAGTAAAAGCCCTCAATTGCTTGCCTTCAGATTTTTTTTTCTTTAAAAAAAAGGTCATAGGCCTCAAACAACCCAATCCTGCCAAACAACAAGAAGATTAAGAGAGACAGAGAAATGCAGCAGAAGTAGAAATGGAGAATAAATAGCTTCATTATCTGGCAGAGAAACGTCTAGCAAGGGGAAAAAATTGTGTTTTATTTTTCTTCCCTTTCAGGTAGAACAGGGGTGGGTTGTGGATTATTTTGCTGCCAGTTTGTTCAGGGTCGCGCTTCACATGTGCGCGCAGCAATAAAAAAATAGCTTCGGTGCATGCGCAGAAGCAAAAATTAGCTTTTGGGGGGGTTGGGGATGTAACAACAGAGTCAGGTAGTGTATTAAGGTATTGAACACTCTGTTGCTGAAGTCGTATTTTCTGCAATCAAGTTTGGAGCTGTTTACCTTGAGTTTGTATCTATTGTGCGCTCTTGTATTATTGCGGTTGAAGCTGAAGTATTCATTGACAGGTAGGACATTGTAGCAGATACTTTTGTGTACTACGCTTATGTCCAACCATAAACAGCATAGTTCTAGGTTGTCCAAGCCCAAAATTTCAAGCCTGGTGATATAGGATATTCTGTTGCGAACAGAGTAGAGTAGTAGAGTACTCTTCTTGTGAAATACCTCTGGATTCCAGACAGATGAGCTGTATTCTAGAATTGGTCTAGCAAAGGTTTTGTATGCACTAGTTAGCAATACAATAATACCAGAGGAGAAACTTCGTAAGATTAGGTTAACAAATTTTAATCCCTTTTTTGGCAATGCTTTTACAGTGAGCTCTGGCGCTTAGATTGTTTGATATGAGTACCCCAAAGTTCCTTGACAGAATGAGGGTTTTCATCATGAAAACCACATTCAAAAGCTGTGACCTGGGCATGTTTCTACTCCAGTTGGTAAAAGTATGAAAGGGTTTTAAGTTTCGAAAAGAATAGCTGTATTGGGAATAGCTTTGGGGATAGATATTTAAAAAATGCTTTACTATTTCTCATGACCTAGATATGTGCTAGGACCTTGCCCAGCCTGCTCGTGAGAATATCACTGAACTTTACCTTTTCTTTTTGCTTCAGACTGGAAGAGAAGGGTCAAGATAAATAGAATCCATTTTTGTCACAGTACTACCTCAATCACTGGAAGATCACCTTAGGGAGATAAGAAATACCTCACAATGACATTCACCTTCCCTTCCCTTCTCTTAGCTTTATTTAACTATCCAAAGGAGAGGAAAAAAGAGCTGTGTTTATAAGTAGGCATAATTATACTTTCTGATTAACAATATTTTCTTACTAGCTGTATATATGTGTGTGCATATGTATGAATGCAATATAGACCCCGGACTAGATCAAGATTTATCTAAAACCACATTCCAGCTTTTGCTGTAATAATGCAAAGAGCTGATGGCAGAATACTTCTTTCTCCCAAGCCACATGGCACACATAATCAAAGATTATAACTGAGTTTAGGTTGCTAAGTTTAAGTATTAAAGTCTGATAAGTTTTTTGTTTAATTACTGAAGTTTATGTACTGTTAACTGCAACTGATTATTTGAATCTTCTCTGCTGGAATCATTAATGGGGAAAATAAAGTTAATTTAGTTTAGTTCAAGAAGGGAGGTTTGCACAGATTTACTAGATTGTGTCCACCTCCCTGGAAGGGCTTGTCCTTCTGGAGATGAACTGCCAATGCCTAGATTTTTTGTGAGTTTGGGTTGAGATGCAACAATTGTAAGCTGTAGCGGTAGCATATTGCACCTACCTTGAAAGTATAACAAAGGAGAATTACGGTAGCCACCTGCCCTACTTCAAAGTTTCAAAGTACAGAGTCTCCTGGGTTATTCTACACATCCATAAAATTTCAACACAATACTATATGTTTAGGAAACGGTCTACCAGATCTTTCTATACAAATGGACTCATGTATGTGTAAAAGTCTGTGGTAAATCAATTTGAAAGAAAACTACCACTTCTTTAAAATTCGGAATACATTCTGACCTGTATTTACATTCCTCCTGTGTAATTCAAAAGACATGTGTTGAAACTGGTATCATCAATATTTTGGGGAGGGAGGAGCAAAATAAATACAGTTGGGAAGGAACTGAGTTGAAAGAAAGGGAGAGAGAGAGCAAAAGAGCAGAAATCTAATTTTATATCGAGCCATGTCAGGAATCAAATCACATATTCTCATTACATCCCAAGAAGACTTGGTCGAGAGCCAGAATTTCAAGACAATACTGGGATGAATGAGATGGGGGAACCCCCTTGGAGAAGGTATTATGGAATGCCAAGCTCCTAATTAATGTAGTTTAACAATAATAGAGTGCTAGTTTTCTAATCAAGCACAGTCTGTAGGCGATGCTTCACTTAGTGAGCTTGGAAAAGGCCAGGACTAATGAGGGGGCAGTTTTCATTATGAAAATGAGGCTTCAAGACTGGGGCAAAGGAGAAAATAGTGCCAGCACTCATTTCTTTGATAAGCAGTGATTCCATTAGACGTTGTGCTCTGTTTTGGGGAGAAAAAACAACCAAATGGACTGTTTGGTGTGTGGGCAGAACAAAATGAATGCTTTTTCATTTCATCCCATCATGCCAAATATTCCTGAGAACCAAGTCTACAGTGCACCAGTGGCATTCTGCCTGGAAAAATAAAGCTCTGAAATAATTCCAAAATAGATTTTCTGCATGAGAGTTGTACAACATGCCCTCCACCCTCCCATTTCAAAGCTTTGGAACAGCCCCACCGTAGCTCCTCCAAAAGTTGTTTCCAAGTTGCAATTTTTAATGTGGTAAAAGGCATTAGCAAAAGCCATTGGCTAGGCTGCCCCAAGGCTTTAATTAAAGAGCCTTACATGGGACATGATGTATCTTATCTGTAGTCTGTTTAAATATAATTCGTATGTATGTTTTAATTAGCTTTGTCCTTCCCTGTTCAATTCTTTGTCATAACTTTACTCCACAGGTAACAATGCCTATATACAGTATGTCAGTTTTGTTTAACTTTCTACAGTATCTGCTTTGTTCTGAAACTCCAGTTGAGCTGTTGGGCAAACTGGCCTGCCAGAGAATTGCTTTGATAGAATAGAATAGAATAGAATAGAATAGAATAGAATAGAATAGAATAGAATTCTTTATTGGCCAAGTGTGATTGGACACACAAGGAATTTGTCTTTCCTGCACGTGCTCTCAGTGTACATAAAAAATGTGTGTATGTGTGAAAATTAAAAAGAGTTGATCTGTAATTTGAAGTGAAAAGCAGCACTGCTAGTAGATACAAACATACCTGCACACACATACACATATGAGCACGCATGTGCATCAGTGGTGGGTTTCAATTACTACCACTACCGGTTCGGAACAGTGAATGCACCAGCGCACGGCACTTCTGCACATGCACAGATCGTCCATGATGACATCAGGGCGGGTGGGCGGAGACTCCCGCCACTGCCACTACTGGTTCGCCCAATCCGTGCCGAACTGGTAGCAACCCACCACTGGTGTGCATATGTATAGGTGTGTCTACATATCAAAAGAATTTGCTTCCTGCCTACAAAGATTTTCATGTTATTCTGCAGGAAAGAACTGCAACTGTCTAGCTCCTACTCTTAAATTATTTATGTCCTTCGTGTATTAAATATATATATAGCCTGCTGTCTCTCTTTTCTTTTCTTTTTTTTATCCTGAACTACTCGTTTTCTTCTTTTAGCTCCACCTTTATTTTCCCGGACTGACCTATTTTTTTGAAAGTAACCTTTGGAATGTCACCCTAGATTCAGTGCATCTCAATCTAAACAGCATCCCTAGACAAAACCGTACACACCCAAAGTAGGTGGATATTATCTTTGCTACAAGCACGAGAGAAGCCATCACACCCCTTCCCATCAAGGGCTTGTCCCCAGAACGAGGCGGTTTTCCAAGACAGCAGTGGCTTTTTCAGACTGCCAGCAGCTTTAAAAGCACCACTTTCATCTTTGGTGTGCTTTATCAGCTGTTTAAAGCAGCCTGACAGCAAACATCTGATTTCTACGATTTGAAAAACTGGGGATCATCTTTGAAAGTGTAACTCCAGTCTGCTCTTCGGGTCCTTGAAACCGAAGCAGCCAAGATCTCTGCAAAAGCAGCACAAAAGGGTCCTTGTGCATTGTTAAAAATGTACATTTGTTTACATTTTTGAAGCAGCAGGAATGCGGTAGTTCAAGTCCCTTCGTTTTCTATGGAATACTGGCCTCAGCTCAAGAAACCCAGAGATGGGTTCCTACCGGTTTGGACCGGTTCTACGGAACCGTTAGTAACTTGGCGGCCTGGTTCGCTGGAACCGGCAGCGACCCAGGCCTGCCACAACCCCGAGCCGGTTCTCTTGGTGGCGCCATAGGCACCGCCATCTTGTTTTTTGCTTCTGCGCATGCACAGAAGCATTTTTTTTAGTACTGCGTGCCTGCAAAGCGCGCCCGGTGCATCCCTGAGCAGGATCCAGAACCCACCCCTGAAGAAACTCCTCATTTCCGTGCCAGAAGTCCCTACTTTTGCTGAGATGGTAGGCACAATTTGATGGAACGCATTTGGGGTTTACTTGCAAAATTGCTACTGAGGTTGGTTCGACATACAGGTGGTCCTTGACTTACAACAGTTCATTTAGTGACCGTTCAAAGTTACAACGGCACTGAAAAAAGTGAACTTATTATCACCATTTTTTTCACACTTACCACCTTTGTAGCATCCCTATGATCGTATGGTCAAAATTCAGATGCTTGACAACTGGTTCATACATACGACCATTGCTGTGATCCCCTTTGGCAACCTTTTGGCAAGCAAAATCAATAGGGGAGCTATATTATCAACTGCAGTGATTCACTTACCAATGGTGGCAGGGAGGATCGTAAAATGGGGCAACACTCCCTTAACAAATATTTCACTTAACAACAGAAACGTTGGGCTCAATTGTGGTCGTACGTCGAGGACCAACTGTCTTGGATATGGAAATGGGTTCCATTATTTGCTGTTCAAACTCAGGTTTTTAATAATGTTGATGAAGATTACATTAAAAAATCAGTGTTTGGAGAAAGTCTTATGTCCCAAAAATCAGACGGGGGAGACAAAAAAGAGATTGAAGGTTTCTTGACCTGCATTCGATAGCAAACTCCTGAGACTTCATGGTTTATTGTAATTGGACTTCTCCACTAAGGGATTTACAGACATGGCTTTCCTAGATTGCAACCTTTATTGCAGACAAGAATGAAGCTACAATTGATTGCCAACAATGGATAAAAAGATATACATGACATTTATGACCTCAGGGGCTTACAAAAAAGATGTTGAGACTCTGGAAAGAGTCCAGAGGAGAGCAACCAGGATGGTTAGGGGACTGGAAACAAAAAC
>JANHFT010007373.1:32501-58222 GCA_032467955.1 Pseudoxenodon macrops
CTCTCTCTCTCTCTCTCTCTCTCTCTCTCTCTCTCTCTCTCTCTCTCTCTCTCTATTGGAATAATGATGCAGGGAATGGATCACTGATGTCCATTTCAATTAATTTGTTTGTTTTTAGAAGATTGATTAGGACTCAAACTGTTTAAATCAGGGTAGGGTTGGCTTTAAGCCTATAAGGATCTACTTTATTTTTTTATTGTGATCCTGAGATGAATTAATTACAGCCAGATGTAAAATTAAGACTGAGGTAGACAGGTAGACAATAACAAACAATGTCCTCAATTCAGCAATTTGCAAACATTACAAAAAACAAATTCTGATTTTCTAGAGAATTGGCAGCCAAGATAAGAAACAGAGAAGCAAATTTAAAACAATCATCAATATAAGAACAATGCAAATCTTTTAAGAAAACTAACACGTAGGCTCTATCAGACACAACCATGTCTTCAGGGCACTGCAAAAGGCCACCAAGGCAGGGCCAAACTGATCTCCATGAGAATGAGGTTCCACAGGGAAGGCACTGCAACAGAAAAGGTTGTCTTCCTAACTCCCACTAGCTGGCACTCTTTAATGGATAAGAATGATACCATACCTCCTCTTCCAGATAATGGGATGGGATGGATAGACACTATCATGAAGAAGCAATCCTACCAATAACCATAACTACTTGTGCTGTTGCTTTTTGTATCAACTTCAGCTTCCAGATGCTTTTCAAGGGTCATGGTATCTGAGAATGACCTTGGGAGACAGGGGCAAGAGACAGAGTCAAGAGAAATGTATTTTCAGACAAATATAAACCTCATGGGTTTCAGCACAAGAAACATTTTATAGGAAAGTAACAGTAGATAAAGACAAATGGTAAAATTTATCCAGAGTTATTAGAACATGGAGAATATAAAATGAAATCAAGAGAGCAACTGGCTGCAAAGGGATTTAGTTTTCAATGGTTTTTATAGGCGCAGTTAAGAGAAATATTCGAGGTAGCTTAGGACACAGAACTGATCAACAGATAGAATTTGATCTATACACAAATGGTGAACATATAATTGCTAAGATGTGTAAACTTTTATTGAACGGTGAAACAAAAGAAGAAAAAGCGCAAGATTGTATGACAAATGAGCTAAGAATTTTGATGGGACATATTGATGGAACAGTGGGAAAATACGTGGTTAAAAGGACTGATATGTACATTGCTGTAACTTAAAAGAAAAGTTATACAAAATGATACACCAGTGACACTTGACTCCAGAAGATTTGTCTAGAATATATAAAGATACTTCCAATTTATGTTGGAAATATGGACAACATGTAAGCGTCGTTTTATTATGTCTGCTGGTTTTGAAAAAAGCCAGAAATTTTGGGATTCAAATACTTATAACGATACAAAGAATTTTAAAGATCAACATTCAACTGAAATTAGAACTTTTCTTGGAATGGAAGGGCTGAAATACCCATATCACAGGATTAGTTGGTGAAGATGATAGAAATAGCAGAGATGGCAAAATTAATGTGTTTGATTGGAGGAAGATCAATACCTATATTTATTAGTACTTTAGAAAACATTATGGACTTTTTGCTGAAAAAAATAGGAAAATGAATTTGTGATTTATGGGTTTGAACTCTGAAGATTAGAAAAATGATAGCTTATGGAAAGAACGAGAATATGATGTAACATTAGAGAGAGGGTATGATATAAATCTGTAAGATCTGTTAAGTAGATTGGAATCTACTCCTTTTCTTTTGCTTTTCTATTTTGTTTTCTATATTTCTTTTTCACTTTATTATGACTTTTCTTCATTCTCTTTTAATTCAACATCTGTACTTTTATTAATTCTGTTGAAAAACTTCAATAAAAATTGTGGTATTTTTTTAAAATGACCCTACAGTGAATAAGTGTCTACAAGGTCAACTCAAAGAGCTGACCAATATTGGATTCTCTCAATATTTTTAACAGTTTTGTCAAGGTTTTGTGACTAGTATCCTATCATGGTGATAAGCCCATATAACGTGTTTAGCAGAATAAATCCAGCTTTTTAATAATTAGGTCTGTCGCTAATAAAAGCATTTATTATCCAGAATATAATCTTGGATGAAAATATTGATCAGACATGTAACGTAGTTGGATTGCAAATGAAAGAATTCTTTGGATGAATAGGATTGAACAGAGAGTGGGTCTTTTTTTAAAGCCAATCTAAAATCTCAGTTAGTGACTCTACAAGCAGTAAAGAGGGTTTAATTTCCTGTTGCACTGTGAGTGGACAGAACAGGCCAGAAATGCTTTTCAGTAGTGTACAATATCTGCCCCCATAAAGATATTTGAGAAATGGAACAGTCAAAAGCTGGATGCAGTGTTCATTATTCTGACAAATAACAAACTCGGTTAGATTCAAACTTCAGTTTAGACTTCACGATTGGGGCGGCTCATAGGAAGTAATATTGGCAATTGTTTGTGGGCTTCTTATGGATTCTTTCCAGATGGCAGATTCAGTGAGAGTTATATACATTTATGTAACTATGGCTAGTGTGACAATAGCAGCTATTAGATGTTCTTTTTAAACATGGGTTTAATGGGAACTGAAAACAAGCGATTCCTTCTATGTCCAAACAGTGATTAATTATCTTGTTAGTCTAGCTCTATGTTAATAGTGGGCTGGCTGTCTCATTTGTTTTTATCTGGATTTTTTTTTCTAGTTTTGTACACCTCCTAGAATCCATCTACTTTATTCAGTGGTAGTACATTCAGATGAATAAAATAAATAAATATGTCAAAATTCACCTCAATCTTATTCCCATTCCACATTATGGAGAGGATTGGTGGATGTTTTCCTGGCAGATGGTGAAGTTGGTAAGAAGAGGCGCAAAAACTGGAACAATGCTTCCTTTAATGTTTTGAACGCCTACATTTAGATCCATTTTGAATTATCATATTATGGCAGAATAGTGATTGCCAATGAGGCCAACCAATTTTAGGCTGTCATAGTTTTGTTCCAGTTCAGGGACTATTGCATTGTACTTTAGCTTAGAGATTAAAAAAGAACCCAGAGTGCAGCATACATAGTAACATATTATACTCAGTCTTTACTATCAAGGAGATAAATTATTGAAATGATTTCACATGAAGGGTAGTAAGCACTGGACCACAAGTAACATTAATTTATTTCATACAAGACAAGTAATTATTAAGGATACCTTTTTCAAGTATACAAGTGATTTAATAAGATGTGGCTTCAGTTACCTATGCTATTATTTCAGAAGCAGACCCACTGATTTTAAGAGGATTACTTCCGAATGTAATGTCTGAGAAGTATATTATAAGGGTTTGTTCATATGCTTCCACTTGTGATAATAAGAAAATAACTCTGGCGCTCTGGATACATTTCCTGATCTTCTTTGCAAAACTGAAATCAGTGAAATCTCTCATTCGTAAAAAGATTGTTGCAACAAAAATGATATATTACTGTTTGTGAATCAGAACTACCATAAGTGTTGGACATATGGTGTCACATGATGTATTTCAACATTTTTTTCCCTTTGTGGAGTTATGGTGGGCATGGCATGACACCCCTGTTGCACATGAATGTAATGGTTGCAAACTAAACTGGAAATTATCTACAGTAATCTTCCAACAGTAATGCAGCTGCTGAATTGTTTAATTTAATCAAAGCATCTATGTTTGCTCTGACTGACCTATCAGTGGTATATTTATGGCAAAGAAAGTCTTCCATCATAGATGGAAAATAATGGAGTAGCAACAGTCTACATATTTATTCTCAGGAGTATTTTCATTTTCCAGATATCTCTGTTGCCAGAGAAATTGGTTTCCCTCATGAGTGGCCAGACTCAATAATAAGCTGGAAATAAGAGAAAAGCAGCGTATATGCACTCAGCTGTAATAACACTACAAAATTCAAAATGATGCTTAAAATTAAGTTAAAATGTGGAACGTCTCCAATCTTCAAAAATATTTTTCTTCCAAATAGAAATGTGGGGAAACTTTAATGATTCTCAATTAAAATTAAATAGGCTGCTAAGGACCACATAAAATTGCTTCTTGTCTCAGAAAACACCTGTTAAATCACTTGTATTAAATTCCATGTTAAACATCAGATTTACAGATGTAGGATAACCCCACTGTCACATGGGTAAATGAATCAGAAAGGAAGGATTTTTTTTAAAAACCCACAACTTTTCTATAACATTCATGGGGTATCCCACAGTTACACAGCGGTTAAAGGTACTGGTCCATTTACTGGATAAATAAAAATGCTTTACTACTCTCATCGATGCAATCATTGTAAAATCAAGACTCGCCAAGTTCTGGCTTTGGCAGTCAGCATAGTTTGTCCCTAAGACTTAAATAGTGTTGCCTTCTAATGTGAATTGGGCTGGCACACTCCATAGGAATTGGGAAGATTCTCCATTCAGTCTTCCTGCTGCAACCTCTCACACTCTTTGGGAGCAGAATGGGCCAACTCGCCTTGTCCTACTCACCACAGCTAACTTGCCATTGCACAATTCACCACAAGATGATTAAACAAATTCAAAACTTAAATTAATTTTTGGTCAATAATAATAAAAGAAAGTCAATCCAGAAACACAAGAGCTACAATAATTCGACGAAAATGTGGCGATCAAAGTAACTGAGTGAAATGATTGATATAGCATTGAATTGTCCTGCAGTGAGTTGTTCCATGGCAAGTTGGCCATGATGAGTTGGCCATGATGAGTTTTTATTTATTATTTATTGATTTATTGATTTAGTTTGTCAAGTTTGAGAAAAACAAGTATTAGTATAAACATGACATATAAACATATAAGTATAAATAGGTATAAGTATAAACACAAGAAATGAGTATGAATAAATGGGAACAGAAGGACAAGGGACAGTAGGCACGCTGGTGCGCTTATGCATGCCCCTTACCGACCTCTTAGGGATGGGGTGAGGTCCACAGTAAAGGTTAAAATTTGGGGAGATTTGAAGATGTAACAACAGAGTCAGGTAGTGCATTCCAGGCATTGACCACTCTGTTGCTGAAGTTGTATTTTCTGCAATCATGTTTGGAGCAGTTTACATTGAGTTTGTATCTGTTGTGTGCTCTTGTATTCTTGCGGTTGAAGCTGAAGAAGTCATTGACCGATAGGACATTGTAGCAGATAATTTTTTATACTACGCTTAAGTCCGACCGTAGGCAGCATAGTTCTAGGTTGTCCAAGCCCAACATTTCAAGCCTGGTGATGTAGGGTATTCTGTTGCGAGCAGAGGAGTGGAAGACTCTTCTTGTGAAATACCTCTGGACTCGCTCAATTGTATTAATGTCTGATATACATGGATTCCAGACAGCTGAGCTGTATTCAAGAATTGATCTAGCAAAGGTTTTTTATGCCTTTTTTATTTTTGTATGTTGCTTGGTGTTTTGTCAGATTTCTGGAGAATGAATTTGGCTTTCCTTATTTCTTCTACATTTCTAGAATTACCCACTAGTACAATGTTTCTTGAATTCTGTAACTTTAAGATGTGTGTTCAACACTCAGAATTCCTCAATCAACATAGATAATCTGCAGACAATAATAGTATTATTATTATTATACATTATTATACAATAATGTATTAATTCTAAATTAATTTTATCCTCCTGTTTGCTTCTCTCCCTTCCAAAAAAACCACAATAATAGTGTCTTTTTTTTTTTAATCTATCAACTCTTATATTTCCTAGGGAGCTGGCTGTTAAGTTGAAGCCTCAGTATTCTCAATATGTGATGTGTATGAAAGCGCCACTGTATGGTTATTAGTCTAATACTTCACTGAATAAATTAGTCAAGATTTCAGAACAGTAGACTCCTACTTTAGCTATCACTTATTAAATCTGTTTTAATCACAAACAGCATTCTGAACCAAGAATGGCTCCTGTGTACTTTTCAAAGAGTAATTCATCTAGAAGTTGACTGGCCATGAATTCAACATTGTCAGTGTTTTCCACAAGAGGGTGCATCAGTTACAGTTTTTGAAAACATTTGTAGTCATAGTAATTACATAAATATCCATATAGTGAGGTTAGTACAAAACTGTGTCTAAATTATTATTCTTATTTTTTAAGTGTAAGCCTTTTCAAGCAAGAAAATAGGTCAGTGCCAAAGTCCCCCAATCCTAGCCAAAACAACTGTGTTTTGTTTGAACACAATTTGTGTATTTTACCATACCCAATGTATTATTGTCCAATGTTATCTGTCCCTTATTGCAGTGAGTCCCCCAAACATTTGGAGGCCAGGGACCAGTTCCATGGAGGGCGGTTTTTCCATGGACCTAGGGGAGGGGGTACACACTGCCTGGATACCAAATGTGCACAGATGGGGCTTCATATACTTGCATGGCCCGGTTCCTGGTGGACCATCTGTGGACTGAGGTTTGGGAATCCCTGCTTTACTGCTTTGTCTGGGCCAGCAAAAAAAAAGTTTGAAGAAGGAAGACAGAGGGAACAAAGCTTTAATATTATCTAATAGCTCAAAATTAAAAATACATACATTACCAAAGGGGAAAAAAAGACACACATACTGCAGAAAACTTAACGTCAGTGTGAAGCTATTAAAATTCAATTTTGCGGGGTGGGAGAGTTATTGGTGAGAGGAGCTCTCTTTCAGTGATCTTCTGGTTTTTTTTTACTGCTAGATAAGAAGAGGACCATTACAGTGCACTACTACCATCCCTCCACTTAGCTAGCTTTTGTAGGTGGGTACAATACAGGGGTGAAATGCTCGCGAGAGCTGATAGCGCTGCCAGCGGGTCGTTCAGAAAACCGTTAGCGCCGGAAAGCAGGATGTCATCACATCCTGGTTTTGATCCTCTGTGCATGCGCACAAGGCTCTGCACATGTGCACATGACAGCACATGATCAAGTGATGTGAATTTGACCCTCTGCGCATGCACAAACAATGGCACGTTCATGAGCTGTGCTCGCTCACACAGCGCGCAGACATCATCGAGCCAGTAGGAAAGCTAAGTGTATTTTACCCCTGATACAATAGTTGAAAATAGGTAAAGATGTTGAGAGGCACTTTTGATGTATATTTCCCAAAGTATACTTTAACATCAAGCATCTGCTTGATGTTTTTTGCTTTGGTTACTTACACAGTAAAGAAATAGAAATGAAATAAAATTAAATAGGCTTAAATATAGCTCAATTGTATAGCTCACCTGGTTTTCCTCAGTGTTTTGGATAACCATATAAAGTCAAATACATTTGCCAGTTATTCTTTTAGCTAGTTCTTTTTGTGCTTCTAAAATAGGGGTGTCAAACTCGATTACACTTGTCTTTGACCTTGGGGGGCCAGGGTGGGCATTGACATCACTCATCTCAGGGGTGCCTGTGGTGTCCTGTGTGCTCTGCTAGAGGGTTGCAGGAGGCTGTCCCAGTCGAAAACGGAGATTGGGAGTCCATTTTCGCTGGCAGAGGCACCGCGGGACGATCCTTCACTGTTTCCAGGGTGGTCCCGCAGGCCATATCTAAGCACCCTATGGGCCGTAACCGGCCCAAAGGCCTTGAGTTTGACATCCCTGTTATAAAAGAATGTCTGATATGTTTAGCTAATATAAACTTTTCTATACATAGGTTTATCCTCATTCTGTACCTGATCTGCTATATAATTTGCATTTTGCTCCTTAAATTTGTTTTCCATTCTCTACTAGTGTCATTATATGTATAGATATTTTATATCTGAAATATTAAAGTTTAGCATCAGCTACATCAGCTAGTATTTCTTTGCCAAAATATATATTAATTTCACGTTTTGGCTTGATAACGGTCTTGTTTAAAAATTTGTTGTAAAGGGAAATAGTTTCATTGATATCTCTATCTCTTCTCATAACTATATAAATTATCTGACTTCCCTTCCAGGTCATGCATTTCCAAGAATTCCCAGTCAGATGGCAAATTTTTAAAGCAATGCTAAACACGTTTTCATTTAAGCTACATATATTTACTGAAGTGCTAATATTGGACCAACCCTCCACTGAATATGAATGACTTGGGATTTCTCACAGCTCCACAATGCCTCTGATATCTCTTTACAATTGATGGTTGTACAGGGGATAGGCTTCTGCTGTCCCCAGTTCAAATCCTGATTCTTTCATGATTCACTGGTATATGATAAGAAAGACCTGTTTGAAATTCTACGGAGCACCTGCCAGCCAGCCTTGATAATATTGGGCTAAATAAATCATTGTGTCAGTTTCAGGCAGTTAGAATGATGTGCTTCTTTAGTGTAATTTCTTACACTAGCACACTGGCAGTTCATAAAAGTGAATACGATGATAAGTGAACCATGAGCAATGAGACTCTTTCCACACTGAGATGCTTGCCAATTGCTTGGAACAGATTCCTAAGCAGCCATGTCCAGTACACCTTTCTGCAGGGTGACAGCACATATTTCTTGATTGACACACCTCCTGGAAAGCAGCTTCTAAAATTAACCTTGAGCTGCTCCCTAGGCTGCCCTTCAGTGAAATCAATTTTTCCAAAGCCTGTTACCTGCAACTTAGCGAGAAGCCACATCTGTTGTTGCTGATGTTCTGAATTGGCTGTGCGTATCTGTGGCTAAAAAGATTCTTGCTTAGAGCCAGGGTAAACATCTGGTTGGTTTATTTTTAGATGCATGTAGCATAGGGGGGAGGGGGAAATGCCATCCATAGCAATGCATGCCTGATAAACATTTAATTATTTTGTTTACAGGGACATTCTGAACCTTTTTAGCACATTAGTATGGAGCCCCTGGAGGTAAACTCAAGAACCATTACTCTTATGGCACAAATGTTTGTTTTTTTCATATTCATTGGGGTGTTACATTTAGTCCTCACAAATCCCTAGTCTTGTTATCCATTAAGGAATGAAGCACAGAATACCAATTTACATTTGTGGCACTGGTCTTTTCCTCATCTGCTTTTGCCCAATACATGTGTGTTTGTGTGTACATGTCTTTCCCAATAGCTTATTTCTATAGGAATGCAACCTTCAAAAGCAATATGGTTTCCTATCATTGGCTAAAATAGATGGGGTAGCACACTGACTCTGTATTAAGTCTATTTTTTGTGTTAGAATATTATTGTTCTTGTTACTGAAAATGTATGAATTGAAGTCCCCACGTCTTAAAGTTGCTAAGGTTGAGAAATACTGTTTACCATATCATTCATCTCAAATAATACTCAGTGCCAATCAATTTATAATAAGTTCATCTGTCCTTCTCTTAAGCTAACATTCAAAATGAACCTGTATAAATCTTGAAGGATAAATTCTTATGCAGATCATATAGCAAAACAAAAAATAAGATTCTGAAACGTTTTTCTTTATCATACTGTTCTGCTTCATCATGAAAGCGATAATCATCACAGACTTGAGACAGCATATGGGGAAACCTTATAGATTTCTTGATTGCCACCAATGCATTTCAAAAATATTAAAATCAGATTGACCATTGGATAAAGTAAAGCAACTGCTTTCTAGTGGTTTCACAAATTGGGACTAAAGCATCTTTTCCACTGCCCTCTTGAGTGACTTTCTGGAGCTGCTGCTTCATTGAATCCACAGTAGGTTGCTCTTCTACAATGACTTGCCACTCTGCAAGCCACCCTATAGCCATTGTTCTGAACCTGGCTTGGGAAAGATATATTGTGATTTTCTCACCCTATTTTGTTTTAAGGATCTCCCTAGTGGCTATTTGATGGTGAGGCAAGTGAGCAATAGCACAGCTGCCACCAGAATACAGGAGCAGAGGGAATGGTAGAACCTTTTTGGGCCATCACTACTTAAGACTCAGAAAATGCTTAAGGAAAACTTGGGAAAGACTTAAGGAAGATGCTTGTTTTTTGTTAGATTTATTTTTTGCCTTACAGGTGTTTGTACTCAGCAGCGTACTTAGCACATCCACTCCAAGATCATGTTGAGATGTGAAATATGCAGAGGCATCAATAATTTGATGCCAGGAAGTTGCTGATCAATTCACTGTTCCCAATACATTGCTAGTATTAAGGCCAATCTAACTATTGAACAAAATGAAGCTGCAGCTTATACTAGCAGCTCCTAAACTGCCATGGATTTATGTTTATGTTTTTGCTTCTCTCAATCTTGACTTGAAAATTGTATTATCAGATGCTTCACAATGGAGAAAAACATGCTAGAATATATTGAACTAGCAAAGTGACCCATAACACTCCTGCTCCCTGTTTATTCTAACAGCTGACCCTCTTTAATGGTATGTGCAAGTTGAGAATCCATTCTCCAAGAGTGGGACCTGCTGCACTGCAAAAACAACTCCATCCAAAACAGCAGGGAAGTATCAGCAGGCTCAGAACAACTATTAAGAATAGCAGGTACTCAGATGGCATGAAATATTAACCAAAGATTTGGAAGGGAAGAAAACTAGAAAGATAAGAAGAGGCGAGGAATACAACAAATGCTATCAGCTTGAGAGTTGCAGTAGACTTTGAGTGATATGTCAGGGTACTGCACTCCGAACTAGAAGTGTGTGAGTGCCCATTTATGGAAGGGAAGCTTCAGATGTTTGAAGAGTGGTATCTGTGAGGCTTGTGGCTTCCATATAATCTCAAGCAGCCCTAAGTGCCCAAGGTTAAATTGAAGCTCACATTAGACTTGTTTTCATTTATTAAGCTATTTTTAGACATTAATGAGAACTCTCATAATTTCAGCTACTAATTTTCTAATGAAGGAATCATTCTTCAGAAGATCATCTTCCAGAATAGTTTGGCCTTTGTGATGTTTGTTCCCACAAATATAGGAAAGGATTTCAACTTGAGTTTTGAACATTCTTTTCAAGATGTATAGTTCATTGTCCTGGGGTAATGTACCAGCAGAACTTGCTATACCAATTTTCTTTTTGTGTATTATTCACAGTGAATTTAATCTGTGTTTTTCATTGATTCTCCCATTAGTGGTGCATGAAATGGTCCTGTTTAACTTTTGAATCCATTTGATCATTTAACTTGTCAGGTCTCCAAATCACATGTAATAGCAACTTATAATACTTGTTATGGGTTCTGTATTTTGTGTTGTAAACATCTTCAATTCTGGCAGATCGTTGAGCATGCCACTTATTTTTGTAATTCTTTCTAGAGTATTCTACTCATCTGGAGATTTTGGAACTGTGAAAACATTTCTGACCATTTTAAGTAAGTAAGTCTGGGAATGATTTCATTTTTTTTAATAAATATTGTTTTCTCTACAATAATAAATTGTTCATAAAATGTATATTCTTCATAAAATATATTTAATATTAAAGTCAGAGAAGATAAGCCTGGACACTCTTTGTTTTCGTGTGTTTATCCCATACATTTAGTAAGATACTTCAATAGAATGATTTTAATATTTGTAGCACATTTTTCATATCAGTTCAAAGATACTTATGTAGATCTTCTGGGAGTCCTTCTCCTTCCCTAAATGCAATCCAGCCATATGGTGCTATAATCCAGTCTGTGAACTAGGTCAAACAGCTGGCTTGATAGCATAACTTTACATTTAGCACAGCCTATCCACTTTTTCCCCTAGATTTTATAATCTTGTAACTTCTTAAATTTAATCCTTTTCATGAGATGAAATTGCTTCTTTTTATTTTTAGGGGAAATTACAAAGCATTTTGCCATGTTTATAAAATTAACTTGCAAAGTTGAGATCCTTTGAAAATCCTTAATTTTCTCTTTTAATTAACCAAATATTTAGGTCATAATGAATCTTCTTTCTAATGCTCCTCATCTCCACACATAAAAACAATATTCCTCTTCTAAAAAATGTGTGCAAAGATTGCAGTTTCAATGAGCATTAATTTACATTGAAGTAAAGGCAGTTTGCTTAATTAAAACATATAGGTCTTGGATGAGTCTTTTATTTACTATTCCAACTTGTCCAAAGAGTTTTAAAACCATCTATCACAGCCTGTGAGTGAGTGAGAAGAGTGTTTGTCTTAATTCAAGTGGTAATGCTGTTTTTGGAAGAGGAGACATATTAAAAACAGAAAGTTGAACATCTGTGACTGGTTTTAAAAAAATAAATAACCCAGCACCTTTCAGGTATGACTCCTAACACAAATTTGAGAATAATTTCTTAGTCATTATGAAAGTTGTGGCTCAGAGAGTTGCAAAAGGCTGTTATGGTTGATACTTTTAAAATGTTTAGAATTGTCCCATTTTGTCTATAGTTTAACTAACACAAATATCCAATTGAAAGCAAGATGCATGCAGATCCAAAATTTTAAAGGATCAGACTGGATTTGAATAGAAATGATTTCAAATAGATGCAAGCATATACAACCAGCACCCCTTCAGAGATAGGGATGGTATTCTCTCACCAGGGTTCTAGAAAGCTTTGGAAACCTATTTTGGTTTGAGATTGTTGCTTATGATTTGTTTAAACTCTCCATTTTGTTTTGTTGATTTGGTTGCTAGTTAGATAATTTATCTGGGCTATCCATTTGATTTTATGTTGTTAGCTTTTTTTTCTTTTTGTAGTTTGCATGCCACCCATTCAACTGGATTGAATGGCCAATAAATGCAAATTAATACAATAAATAAATAAGTAAAATGTATTAAATAAATAAATGATAAACCTGTGGCATTTGAACTGTATGTGGTCCCCCAAGAACCACTGTTCAATATTATGTTTAAAGTGACAGAAACGAATGAAAAAATTATTAAACACATATGAAGTGAGTCTGTAAATTACTAGTTTATCAGGGCTGATTGTGAAAAAAGTAAATTGAATGTGATTAGCACTTGAATGGGGAATTGCTGAGAAATCCCAAGGTCATAGCTTAGACTTGAAAATGGAAAAACATCACAGCAAAAGACAACAGAAAGTACTGCCATATCGCTCCATATTGTTCCCAAGAACAGCAAAACCAATCTGCGCTCTTCAGGACCATGAAGAAATGGCAGTTGTCTACCATATAGAGCAAGAGTGAACACCCTCACACCTCAGATATAGTCCCCCACGATCCTTTTTGTTTGGTTTGCTTGTTTTTGGTAGCCAGCACTGGCTATAGTGTTCAACACTGATGGCATAATTGTCATTTTGGGTTGGAATATATATACATGTATACAAAACACAGGCTAGGTCCTAAAAAAATTAAACAGAACAAAACAAGTCTTGTCTGTTTTGCCTCATAATCTCAATCAATGCATTCCTCAGTCATCAATGAAATATTTTGTGTGACCTCAAACATCAAAAGGTTGCACAGTCTGGCTATAAATCAGCTTCGTTAAAAAATAAACATGAAATGGAACAAAGCAGTTCACTGCTTCACAGTTTTGCTTCATAAAGCCTGGAGAATAGCACAAATAATCATATAGCACAAGATAATGGCCTGGAATACATAAGGAGATTTTCCTCCTCTAATAATATTCCTCCCCGGTGAGCAGATTTGCTTGATGAAAGATCTGAAGATTAGGATAGTTCAAAAGCAATGGAAATAGTACTTTTTACAAAATCTTTTTCCAGGGATTATCATCCAGTTCAAAATTATTTATACAGCTGACAAAGTTCAAGGAGCAAGCTAGAGGAAAAGATTTCTCCACAGCTAGAAAAGTGGAACAAGTATTGCTGGGTTTCTCCCCCCCCCCTCCCCTCCTGTCTATGTAGTCAGCGGAAAAGGGCAGAACAAGTAACAAGAGGATGCTGTAGGGGAAGGAAATCCATTTATGACAACAGAAAGCAATTAAAAAAGAAGTGATTCCGATGGCTTAGTGTAACTCTTCTCTCAGCAGGATGACATGAGGCTAAAATGGGATTTTGAATGCAATTATTTTATTTTTTCTGATCCAGCCAGGAAACTATGCACATAGAAGCCAGCTTCTTCAAACATACCTGTGTCCTTTATTATAAAGAGAGATGGGCATTCCCCCCCCCCCGAAAGCTGTCCTTTTAGATGTCTACATTTTTCAAAAACTCACTTTTGTCATTTTGGTCATTTTACCATATAAATAATGGCATTAAAGCAGCTCTTTCATATTCGTGTGAAAAATATGGATGCTGAATTGTCTTTTTAAATAAGTGTGCATTTACTGTTTGATTTTATATATTTTTATTAGACTATGCATTTCTGTAAAGTTTTCCTTTGTCTTGCTCTTGAATAAAGAAAAGTTATAAAAAAGAAGAATTTTTTACATTATTTTTTCCAAGAAAATATGGTTACTGTACATCTCATATTGGCTAAAGTTTCTTCATGTACATCTGAGTACAAATCATTTAACTGACATCACTTTGCGAACTCCAGTTATCCAAAAATGAGAATTTTTTAGAGATGTCTTGGAAGGTAATCACTGGAGGCTGATTACTGCTTTGTTTGGACTAATTCACAAATAAACAGATTGAACATCAATACAAAATGAAGAGATCAATATTTCATACAGCAAACATTTGAGAGACTGCCAGTTTCACATCAAGAAAGGCGCCAACATCCTGATCCAGATTTCTGAGTGTCAAAATCCTCACCTTCTGACCCATTTCCCAGTGTTTGTCACAGATGTTTATCTCTAAAATTGATAGTTCTCAAATAGGGAACTTATTTACTTTGTTTCAAGTCTGGTCATTTCTTCTTTTATTTATTTATTTTGTCAAGCACGCATTAGATAACATATATAAGTATAAACATGATTTGAATACATGAAATGAATATGAATAAAAGGAAACATTAGGACAGGGATGGTAGGCACACTGGTACACTTATGCACACCCCTTACAGACCTCTTAGGAATGGGGTGAAGTCAACAGTAGACAGTCTAAGGTTAAAATTAAAATTCTTCATCCAAAAAAGCCAGCTATTAAGACCTATCTGCTCTGTATTGTAGCACAGGTCATTAGGTGCACTAGATCTGATTTATTAATGTAAAAATATATCCAACCAATTTTGCCCAGTTTAACCACTAGGAAAGCAGATTCCTGAAAGGGTCTCAAAAAGGACACCAGCAACTCCTGATTTCTAGCAACATGAAGGCAGATCTGTGATTTCACTGTTTCTCTTTTTTAATACTTAGTTCTCAGTCTTCAGCATCAGGTTAAAAATAGAACATGAAATCCATATAATCCATTTTAACTATATTAAAATACCAAGGTAAAGATGAACCTTCCCAATGTCCTATATTTGTAGGTTCTGGGCTGCAAGAATGACAGGCAAATCAACAGGGGCCCATCTGGAAAGGCTGCTCACTGCCCACCATAACAGTTGAAGGAATGGCACTGATAAGAAAGGAAAAAAAGGTTTGGTAGATTGGCTTCAAGGACATTGAGATTGGCAACAAAACTGGGATGCTCACATTACAAAAGCCACTTAATGAGAAAGAATTTGGTCAAAAGGAGTAGCTTGGATTTTCTCTACTTTGCCTAATTATAAGTGGGATAAATGCTTGTTCTAGTTGCAGATAAATTTAGAATAATGAGGCTTGCAGCAAGTTTTTTAAGGGAATTGTTGCTAATTGGGAAGATGCTCTGCCTGGTGACTAGAGAAGAGATAGGAGTTAAATTTAGAGAATCCCAGAAGACTTGTGCTTAAGGATCTGTGCAGAACAGTATGTAAGGAAACATGAATTACATTTTGCCAGCAAAATAAGCTCCTTTTAATCGAAATTTAAAGTTCAGAATATTACTGATACCATCACCAATCTCTTTACTAAAGAAATTAGGAAGGATATAACATCCAAGAAAATGTTTCTGTCAGTCAATTCAAATATGGCTCCTTGCTTGGGTTCCTTTATATTATTTCATATGGCTTTTCATTCTCCTGGTGACAATTGAATCTGGTTAAGGTGCTAATACAGATATATCAAGTTGTGGTAACCACATCCTCACTTATTTAGAATTCTAACCCACCTTTTGATGTTCTCAGGAGTCATTCAAGATGGGTTCCCCAAATGTAGCACATATACACACACATTGGTCTAGCAGTTAGGACACCAGGCTAGTAATTGTAAATTCTTGTCCCAATTTAGGCATGAATGCCAAGTGGGTGACTTTGGACTAGTCATTCTTTCTTAGCCCAACACACCTTAGAGAGCTGTTGTGGGGAAAATAGAAGAGTAAGGAATATTGGGTATGTTTATCATCTTGAAGTTATGTATTAAAATAATAAATTATTAAAATAGTAAAGATGGGATTTAAAACATCTAAAAAACAAGTAAAATAAAGTAGCATATTGAAGGATATGTAGTAAGGCTATTTAAGCAACATTGCGTGGTAGGAAATATTTCAGAACTTAACATTTGTGTATAAACTGCCCCATTTCAGTGCCTCTCATGGAACAATGCTAAAATCTGTTGAATCTTCTTGTTTTTATGTTTTGAACAATTCAGTATATTTCCTAAATGGTTTAATAATATATTTCTACATTATATTGTGCTGATCTGTGCATTAAGCCACCAAATCCAAAATATGAATATCTAATGAACACTGATTTTAATAAATGGAGCACTACCAAAGGCTAAGCTCAATTCCTTTTGATTTCATGGACATATTCATAGTGTGTTATTAGCAATAAAATGGAAACTTTTGCCATTTCCTTCTATGAGATATTTTTGTTTAAAAATTCCCTCTTTAGCTTGACACCTGAGATTTTCTGATAGTTTCCCATTCAAAGCCTAATCACATTCAGCTATTTTGAGCTTTTTAATACCCACCAAGGCCACATGGCATGAGCTGTTTCCTGATTTTAATATGATTTTATGAAAGTTTCAGAAAAACAAAATTTGTGAGTGGCACATGGAAATGTTGGCTGTGGAGAAATGGAGAAATATGTGGCTCTTCAGGTGTTTCTTATTTTTCTTTCTGCAGATTTTGCTAATATTGGATTACTGAGGATTGCATATCAATTCAGGATTACCTCAGCAGGGAGCAAAGATCCTTTTGTACTTTGTCGATTATGAACAATAACAGTAAGGTTTGGGATTGGGGAGGCCAGCAACATCTATAAGAAACCATGATCAGTGGTGAAATCCAGCAGCTTCTGACAGGTTCTGGAGAACCGGTAGCGGAAATTTTGAGGGGTTCAGAGAACTGGCAAATACCACCTCTGGCTGGCCCCAAAGTGGGGTGGGAATGGAAATTTTGCAATATCCTTCCTCCAGGAGTGGAGAGAGAATGGGGATGTTGCAGTATCCTTCCCCTGTCACACACACCAAGCCACACCATGCCCACCAAGCCACGCATACAGAACCGGTAATTTTAAAAAATTGGATTTAACCACTGATCATGATGATCTTCAAAATGATGATACATGGTCAAATACCATAATTAGGTACTTGCATCATGGAGATGCAAATATGTGAACGTAGCATCCTGTATCTGTCAGGTGGACTCCACTGGGGGCCACTCAAGAGTCCCTGTGTTTACCTGGTGTCATATTTCCTCCTAAACCTTTTACTTTCTTTCCCCTTTCACTCCCAACACCCTCCCGCATTCCTGGGCTTAAGAAGAGAGTAAAAATAAAGGAATGGGCTTGAACTTTACTGTAGTGTTCTCAGCAAAGCTTCATCTTCTCCAGTACCTACTCAGCCAAATTTACCTACTCCTTCTCCATCGAATCCATACTGTCATGGTCTTCTTGCTTAGTTCTTCCCAAGAGGCTAAGGCTTCGCCACCCATAGACAATATGTTATGTGCCTTCTTAAATACGAGTCTCTCCTTCCCAACTTGGATCTTCAGTGGAACTCTCATACCTCTAGGTCTTTACTTCTCTTTTCCCAGGAAAGCGACCCATGGACCTTTCTTCTCCCTTCCTTATCTGCAACTGACAACTGTTCTCTCCACTTTTCTCACTCTCACTTTATTTTCTGTCACTTTATTCACCCCATTTGTTACAGATTTCTCTCTCACTCACTCACCCTTCCTCTCTGGCCATTTTTTTAGTCAGTAACATCATCCACAGTGGGCAGGTGCTCCCATCTCTATACCACCTCTGGCTACAGCCAGGCCAATTCATTAAGTCCTTGTGAGAGCACAGCTGCCTTAAAGGCATCCTGGTCCACATATCACATGCCAAAATCACTATCAGCTTCACTGTTCTATGAAGAATAACCACATTATTTATTTATACTGCACCATTAACATGTACTGCAACATTTATAATTCAAAAGACAGATTTCCCATTCTGTGGTATTAAAAAGGAGGAAGGAAGGAAGGAGCAAGCAAAAATATTTCAGGAAACCAAGTCCAATTGGAGGTGGAGGAGTCCTAAGGAACATTATTGTCAAGGAGAAATATACCTGTCAGGCTATATATATTTCTACAGGGCTGGAGGACTTGTTAAAATTATCTGACTAAAGTGTTAGATGGATTTAGATCAGTGTTGGCAAACCTTTTCAGCACTGAGTGCCAAAACGGGAGCGTGTGGAGGGGGCAGGGGGAGGAGCGCTGGAAACTGGAAGAGTAGCTTCCCGGCGCACGTGGGAGCACCAGAAACTGGAAGAGCAGCTTCCCGGTGCACATGCAGGACATGGTCTTCCGGTTTCTGGCACACATGCGCATGCGAAGATCAGCTGGCCAGCGCACATGTGTACACCGGAACCCAGAACCTTGGCTTCCCAGTACACAGCTGCTCTTCCGGTTTCCGGTGCTCCCGCATGTGCGAAGACCAGCCAGCCAGCACAAATGTCTCTGCCGCAACCCAGAAGAGCAATGGGCGACAGCTGGCATTTCCAGAGAGATGGGTCTGCATGCCACTTCTGGGATATGTGCTGTAGGTTCACCATCACGGATCTAGATTATATCTGAATTTGATTGGAGCATTTTATACATTGTATCCATAAAGAAGAGAACAGCTTTGTTTTTCCATATTATGTGGGATATTCACCAGGAGCTGAAACAGTTGGTGGCTCATTATGAAAAATCTGCATTTTTCTTTGAGGACAGAATCAGATCCATCCATTGTAGGCCAATTTCAAATAATCCATTTGGGAAAGGTGATCAAGAAGTCTCATAGTTTCAGGCTTATGTCTCATTGGCTCAAGGTTGACTCAGCCTTCCATCCTTCCGAGGTGGGTAAAATGAGAACCCAGATTTTTGGGGACAATATGCTGTCTCTGTAAACCACTTAGAGAGGGCTGTAAAAGCATTGTGAAGCAGTATATGTCTAAGTGCTATTGCTATAATGTTTTTAAAAGCTAATTTCATTTGTACTTTTTATAATACAGTAATTGTTTTTAACATCTTGGTAGAAACCTACCTCTCTGAATGGGGGGGGGAGTGTGTTTAACCCTGCTATTTTTCTAGAACAGTAGAATTTTCAACACATCTCAAGAATTGTTTTTGTTCTTTGCATCTTTACCCATCTCAGTTCATTCCGAGTCACATTCAGTACGTCACCAAAGATAAAGATGCACAAGTAACACAGAATTGTACAAATGATGGTAACACCACTTATACAATTCTTCTGCACGTTTGACAGTATCAGAAAATCAACCAATCAGCAATCTAGTGACAAAAATGGGAAGCAAGCCAACATTTTAGAAATTATTCCATTTTATCATTTAATGAAAAGGCTAGACAAATTTGCAGGAATAAATTATTTATTTTTCTGTACTTATTCCAATGTTTAAACAAAAATATTTCCAAAGTGATAGGGAACTATTGTGGAATTAATGTGCTACACAGAACCTCAAATGCAATACTCTTTCCAAGAAAAGTGCAAGACAGAAGCAGAATTATTGAAGTGTACAATTATTCTGAACAGAAAGTTGTGGTAGGTTAGAATAATTCTTTATCAAATATGACTCCACAAAAATTACATCCAAAATTTGAGCAGATGGTAACATCTTCAGTGTCATATTCTTATCTCTCTCTCTCTCTCTCTCTCACTGCATCAACTATCAACTTATTATTATTAGGAAGTTCTTCAGGCTAACCATTCTACATGAGTTTTATTTTACTGACAGTTGGGTAAGAGGAATCTGCAAAACTACATAGGTGATGATAACTTTCTCCACCATGGTAGTTATTTTACTCTAAATTCCTTACATTACTCTATGTTTGTCTTTAACTCATCATGAAACCCAAGAATATGCATATTACTTCAATATAATAGCAGAAAGTTAAGTGCAAGTCTTCCTTTTCAGAGCAAAGTTAGATGATGATCTTTCTGGACATACATTATTCACTTCTCTCTTTTGGGACTGGTGGCCATATAGAGAGCTATCAGACAGTAGATGGCCCCTCCTATTGTTAATGCCATAGTGGTCCGGTAAAGAAGTCGATCGGGAACACTTCGTTTCAGATGTATTGGAATATCATCAGGCCTCTATCCACAAAAGATAATACATGTGAGTTATTACAGTGGGAAAATTAATATTTATGCAAAACCTGGGGAAAATTAAATTGGAACTTGACAATTAGCTCATCTTCAAATAAAATGTTCTAGTTATCTATGAAGAATGTCATACATTTTACATAAATTTCAGAATCTTGAGAAATCTGTGTCATTTAAAAATATGTAATATAATTTCCTGGATTAGTTGGTATGAGTATCTATGTTCATTTTTTGATAACTACCTGGATCCTTGTCCAATGCCTTTTCACATTAAGAAAATGTTGCTATGCAAAATGTAAGTTCCAGCACTATTTTCAAGAATAACTTCAAGGCCCAAATGGGCATCATACATTTTTACAAAAATTAAAATGATTGCCAGATACAATTTCACAAAGGACAAAGATGTTAACCTGGATCTGTATTATTCAAAATTAAAACATGACAAGCAAGACTAAAGAAGAAGAAGAAAAAATGCATTATTTGCATCAAATATGTTAGGAATGCTGCTACTATAGAAATATAATCCATACTTTATAAGTGTAACTATGCACGTTCTGTTTTTCATTAAACCTACAGATTTGAATATAGTGCAAAAACAGAGATGCTAACTTCTAAATATGACAGGCAGAACTGAAACATATCAAGTACATTAATAGAATGTTTACAGATTTTAAAAAATATATATAATTCTCACCTGAAATAATTTCTGTAGTTCTGGTACTTTGTTCTTAACCAAACCCCCAACCTTGTTTTGTGGGCCTGGGGCAACTTTAATTGGGGTATCAAATATCACAGCTGGAGACTCCACAGATACTACTGGCTTGAATCCCTAAACAAACAATTTATGCAATTGAAAACATCAATTAGCAATCAACAAAAGAGTATAAACAAAAGCACATCTGATTTGACCTGGAATGAAAAAATTTCTAGGTTGTGGATTTTCCTATATTTTGTGAGCTGCTTGGAGTCTGGTGAACAAGAGTAGGTTAGAAAAGTTGGAATACTCCAGAAACATTGACAAAATACATATTTAGAGCACAATTAGTTAGGCAGCCCAAAGATTTTGTTCACATGGAGAAGGGATATTTTTTCCAAGTCAAAATGGTAGCCACGATAATGTGACTGAAGCCCTGCCCTTCTGCATGCATAACTGTGGCCATCACCTTGACTCATCTGACCACCATGCAGATATCCCTGGCTATTACAGTGTTTTGTGTACCCATCACTTGTTGTAACACAAAAAGAAAACCCAGCAGTTGATTACTTCAGTCCATGCAGTACTTTCAGGATTTCTGGCATGAGAATAAATTTGAATAGTAGGAAAGAAATAACAAAACAGGGTACTATTGCTTAGTAGGATAAACTGAAAAGCTGAGGAATGCTTAATTGTGGGTTGTTCACTTGCCCCTTCCTGTCCTTTCTAGTGTTCAATGCGGTAATAAACCCATTTTGCTCAGTTATCTCAGGATATCTATGAACGGTAGCAAAATCTTAAAATAAGCATGGAAATTGACTTCAGATGGGAGAAAATAGATAGCAAGTTTCATTCTAAACCAGCAATCTTCATAACCATAAACCTTCATTCCTGAGGAACTTTGATCACATTTATGAGCATTCCTGAACAAACACTAATTATGGGTTGAACACATTCCCTCCAGAATGCAATGTATCTTTATTCATTCAAAAACTGCCAGTGAAGACTTGGAATATAAATGATTCTGAAAAGCTTTACTCCCCCACCCCCTCTGGCAATTTGTAATTCACAACTGAATTTAATAAGGCTACACTGAAGTAAATACATTATGGAGCACAACTACAATCAACTTTATACAGGTTCTCTAGTTTATTATTCCAGACAGCAAGTGTGAACACAATGTGCTGAGAATTAAATTTGCATTTTAACAAGGTTAATAAGTGTATACTTGAAATTAATGCCTACTAATTGCTTTTTGTTAGCTCATCCATCAAACTGTCTGCCAATCAAAAACACTTAAAAAAAAACAAATGGTGCATTTAGTGTAATTATATTTACCAAGACATGCAGTAGGATCCCAGCTAGATACAAATTAACAAGAGATCTGTGTCTGTAAACTTATTCAGTTCAAAGTGTTGTTTTTTTGAGGACATCTTCTGAACCTTGATTGATATTAGGACCCTTGATATTTCCTTAATATTTACAAACTGTTGTATATAAGCTTGGTCTCTTTCTCATGATTATAAAGTTGCTGTGAACTGAGACAGAGTTAATCTCATTGTTAAAGAACTAGCTGCTAAAGGAAGGAATATTTAAATATATTCATCCTGATTAATATTATTTTTATGATTATTCAATATGGGGAGAACAGATTGCTATTTAGATCTTACAGCTCCAACATAAGATTTGATGCTCAAGATATTTATTGGACTGAAAGCTTGAAAACAATAGCTATTTACAGAGTTTATTGACCTTACCTTTTTGAGTATTTTACTTTGCTGCACAGAATTTCATGGACATGTATCTCTCAGTTCAATAATTTAAATTATCAAGTAAGAAAGAAATTTGAAAAACGTGCACAAGAGTAGGAGAGGAGCATGTGTCCTCTTTACTGTTCTCTTCATGGTGGAAATAAAGAAACATGAACTATGAAATAAACAGTGATGAACATATTCCCATGTCATTCAGAAGAAGCCAGGTTATAAAGTCAGCTTTAGATTATGATTCAATGTCCTGTCTTATCCCGATGTTGTCCAGTTTATATGGAATAGGAAACTACACCTAGCTGGAAGACAACCTGATTTGTCAATTTGCTTACATAAAATAAAACTCAGATGGGTATGTGCTCATTACTATTTACTATGAGTTTGTGTAAATCAGATTTTAAAATTATATTTAGAATATAAAACAAGGCACTATACATACATAGCCACCAGCCAATGCTTCATATATCATACCTTATATTTTGAATTATTTTAAAAATAGTTATATTTTATTTCTTGCAAGATTTATCCATCTTTCAAATGAAGGGCTAAAACCATTGATTTATTTAATGGCTAAAAGGATGCATTATAGAGATGCACTTTGGAAATTTTCTTTTTTTCCCATTTTTACTTTTTATCATTAGAAGGACAGTATGTTTACTGATCATTTGTGGGAGCCCCATGTCTATCACAGACCATGGTTAAGGAAAGAACCTGGGTGACAAATAATGAAAAAGAGTAAAAGAATATAATGCAGATGAATAAACTAGGACTTTAAAAATGTCATGGAAGTTATAGCTTTCTAATATATCATTAATTAATTGCAAATAATTACATGAGAACCAGTTTGGTGCATAGAATAAAGACACCAAGTTAGAACCGGAGAGACTATGAATTCTATCCTCACCTTAAGCATTAAACTAACTGGGTGACTTTGTGTCAATAACTCTCTCTAAGCATTAGGAAGAAGACACTTCCAAAAATGTTGCTAAGAAAGCTGAAGGGATTTGCCAAGACTAACTTGAAGGCATGCACACATACAAATAGTTAAATATATTACATACGAGTAATCCTTATTTAGGAACAATTTACAGTTACAATGATGATGAAAAGTAATTTTATGACCAATTCTTGCGTTTATGAAAATTGTTAAGTCTGTAAACAAAGTTGAATTAAGATAATAAACATAATCATGGTTTTGTTTACTGATCACTTAGCTTAACAATCAAGCTTGCTGGTCCCAAATGTACTTACAAATGAGGACTACCTGTATATGTTACATTAAAAAACTAAAAGTCACTATTAAACTTGACCTAAGTCAATATAAGGAATCAGTCAATACAATTCACTAAATGCAATTATCTGAATTACCTATAATAAATTCAATCCACATTACTAAGAATCTCTCATAATTCCTAAATAGAAACCTACACTTTAGGTGTGGTACCATTTCATGTATTAGATCTAAGAATCTGTATCAGATTTAAGTTACAAAATTATTCTAAATAACAAAGTATACTCCCAAAATGTGATTAGCTCCATTGAAGGGGTGAGACAACCTTTCCAGTAAGAAGTGTATAATATCTTGCAGAAGTTATCACATGTGAAGCTAGTTCAACATAATTTGAAGGAACATAAATTTTGGTATTTACAAGAATATCATAGGTGAAAATGAGAATTTGATTTTTTAGACCCGTTTCATTCTAGTAAGAATCATATAGCCAGCAAATACGGAAAAATGATCCAATCTGCTCATTACATTTCCAGAATTTTTTTGAAAATGAATTATTTACTTTTGCAATCAAAGTATGGTAGTACATCAATAAAACCCACTGATTCTTTATGCATATATTTGCAGTAAATTTAATACTGTTCTTCCACTGAAATTTTGATGGTTGCCATTTCTACTACTGCATTCAAATCTTACATCAATATAATCATACAATCTCTGACCTGTTCCAATGTTAACTCATACTTCATCAGTAGTTTATAATTAAGGCCCAATAAATATTTCAAATGTTTTTAACATTATGCTACAAGTTAGAAGATATTGAGACTAATCGAATAAACTGGACAAGCATGTGTTAAAAGAATCTATTTTGGTCTTCTTATTAAACCTTGCAATCGGAACAAATTTGTTTAGCTCTCCACTAAACAAATAAGAGGGAAGAGATCTGGACTGATTATTTTCTGTAAATAAGTTCTCAACTTACGACAATTGAGTCCAACATTTATGTTGTTAAGTGAAACATTTTTGTTAGGTGAATCACTGCAGTTCTTAAATTAGTAACAGGGTTAAGGGAATCTGGTTTTCCCATTGACTTTGCTTGTCAGAAGGTTGCAAAAGATGATTAAATGACCCTGGGACACTGCAACCATCATAAATGTGAGTGTTGTCAAGCAACCAAATGTAAATCACATGACCATGAAGATGCTGCAATGGTCATAAGTGTGAAAAATATTCATAGATCACTTTCTCCAGTGCTGTTGTAACTTCGGTCACTAAATGAACTGTTGTAAGTCAATGACTACCTTCAGTTATCCCAGCTATTGAATACATGACTTATTATTGCATGATTTCTTATAGATTACTTCTGCTAACCTATACAAAAATAGGTCAATTGTATGGAAATCCTGCTCCTTCTATAGATTCAACCAATCCATAAGATAAAATCCATTCTGAAATCCATGTTAACCAACTAGCTAGGTATACAGTATAAAGTTCAGAGTTACTAATCCATCTTGCTCTTTTGAGTACTGTAGAATCTTGAATTTATTGCATCTAAAGGTGTATCTAATAATATCTTTGCAAAACCAGAATTTATGTAGTTCATAAGACCAGAATTTATACAGAATATAGATCTGTATTTTCCTAAGCAATCTTAGTTCTTTTAAAGTCAATATATACCGTATTTTTCTGACTATAAGACGCTACTTTTTACCCCCAAAAAGAGGGTGAAAACTTGGGTGCGTCTTAT
>JANHFT010007374.1:15735-29161 GCA_032467955.1 Pseudoxenodon macrops
TAGTCTCTTCTCTTCTCTTCTCTTCTCTTCTCTTCACTTCCCTTCCCTTCCCTTCCCTTCCATTCCATTCCATTCTATTCTATATTCCTTCCTCAGTATAGATTCATGTAAAACTAGGACAAACTGGTTTTTTCCCTTTGCTACACTACAGTTTTGAAGAACTGGGTGGGAGTTGATAGTGTTTTACTTTTAAGGCAAATCTTTTCTCTTCCACCAACTTTCAACATTCTGTTTCTGTTGCTTGTTTGTGGTTATTACTTAGAATGAATTTTCTCTTCTCTTCCACTTTGGTCACGGAAACAATACATAGCCATGGTTGCAGCAATTGGGAAAAGCCCTTATAAATTTGTCAGCATGCTATCATATCACTTCCCATTTTTCAAAGGCATTGAAACGCAGCCAGAAGGCTTCTCATAGCAACCACTCGGATTTCCACCTCCCCTTTTGAAATCACCAGATAAGTGCGCACAATATGTGCTGACAGTGTTGATGGTGGGCCTGAATGATGCTTTTTTAAATTCTCTTTTTGCTAAGCTGAAAGGAGTATGGATAGATTCATGGTGTTTCTTGCATTTTCTCACTGTTGCAAAATCTGCAGAAGTGGAGATAATCACAGGTCACCTTCAAACTGCTTTATGTAGGATTAGAGAGGAGCAATTGTGTGTTACAGACACACTAACCATATCTTAAAAATTACTGTGTTCTCTCTATCTCTGTTATACACACACAGCCTCATTTGTTGTTTCTTCTATTTCTTGCTTTCCTTTTAGTCCTCTGACTCATTCCATTCCTCTTTCCTCTTCTTCTTTTTCTTCACAATATGCATTTACTTTCTTTCAAACCACCTCTTGCATATTATAAAAAGGGTTCAGATCTTTTGCCATAAAATACACCAAATATATTTGTTTATTTTCAGTTTTAAAATGCTGGTACAGAAATTTTCATGTTCTTGTGCAATGTGCAGTTCAAATGCAGACACAGCCATACAATTACGAACTACAAACTATATTCCTACTGTAGATTCCAGTATTATTATCCTTCCCTTATAACCCTGCCTAAACTGAGGCTTCATGAAAATTGTTGAGGATTTAACATAACTGGTTATTCGATGAATATATAGTAGATAATATAATAGCTATTTTCAGAAATTCATAAAGAGCCAATACAGGTCATTGAGGTAATATATATTACTGCTGCCTTAGGGGAATTCAAGATGGAAATTACAGAGTTATGGAAATGAAGTAGAATTTTGAAATAGACTTAGATCCTTTCAAATACGGAAATCTCATTTCATTTAGCAACAGATAGACCTAGGACAAATGTCCAGTCACACAATCTGCTGTCATGGTGGGGTTCACAGCAGCACAGAGAATTGTTAGAGACCCCACACACCCACTTAGGGGGTCTAATTCTGTTGCTTCCTTCTGGGAGGAGGTTTTGAAGTATTTCTAGCAGGACTACCAGATTCTGTAACAGCTTTGTTCCCTATGCCACCCATCTGGTAAACTATTGCCATGTATATGTATACATCAGTGGTGAAATCCAATTTTTTTTTACTACCGGTTCTGTGGGCGTGGCTTGGGGTTCATGGTGTGGCTTGGTGGGCGTGGCAGGGGAAGGATATTGCAAAATGTCCATTCCCACCCCACTCTGGGGCCAGCCAGAGGTGGTATTTTCCGGTTCTCCGAACTACTCAAACATTCTGCTACCTGTTCTCCAGAAACTGTAAAAACCTGTTGGTATATATTCAAACTAAACTGTGTTGTTTCTCCATCTTATATAATATATGTGGGTATATGCATGTTTATTCATTTATTTAGTCAAGTTTATGTAGTGTATATTAGAAGTGGAGACCCTTTGAGAGCTGTATGCAATGGATTTTATTTTAATGTATGCAAATTCGTGTACATTCAAAGTGACAATAAAGTTAGTCTAAGAATTTGTAAAACACACATTCCTAAATCCTAGTCTTAAAAAAAAAAGCTAAGGTGGTATATTGTCAAACTAAAGGCTCAATCACATATACTATTACCGTGGCATAAACATTCATTAGTAGCCTTTTACAGGACATTTCATCATGACATAGTCTTTATCCCAGTCTAAGTTGACTATAAAGTTTAGCATTTGTCCTTTCCCCTTTCAATTTTGAAATAGCATTTATACAGGCCCTCTCATATAAATGTACAGATCTCATTATGATCTTGGCAATGAGTCACCGAGGTGCTGCCATTTTCTGAGCTCTTATTGAACAGTTGAAACTGCAGAATGGATTCATTCACCTCTTCCTCTCACTGATCAATGTCTCCATCTTGGCTTGGGCTGTAACACAAATCAAACTTCTGATTAAAAATTTTTTTTTTGCTTATGTAATGTTTCACATGTGCTTTACAAAGTTTAATTTGGTCATCAGTTGAACTCCTTATCTATATAAGACATATTAGATTTCTGAAGATAACTACTGTATCTTTCAGAGTATAAGATGCACTTTTTCCCTCCCTAAAAGAGGCTGAAAATTTGGGTGCGTCTTAGACTCCAAATGTAGCTTTTTCGAAGCTAGCGAGTGAAGCAATCTTAGCAGGCTTTTTCCATTGCTACTCCCTCTGAGGAAGCTTTTTTTCAGCTCTAAGTCTTTGCAGGCTTTTTTCATTGCTACTCCCTCTGAAGAAGCTTTTTTTCAGCCCTAAGTCTTTGCAGGCTTTTTGCATTGCTTCTCTCTATCAGCTTTGCTTTTTTTCAGCCCTAACCAGGGGATAAAATAATGTGCTGAAGCTGACCAGACTAAGGACGCTAACAAGTTGAATACCTGATAGACAGATTTTTTTTTCCTATTTTCCTCCCCAAAAACTAAGGTGCGTCTTATACGCCAAAAAATACGTTATTTATTTATTTATTTATTTTTTTACCCCACTTTCATTACTTTGTTAAGTAACTCAAGGCAGCAAACATATCTAATGCTCCTTCCTTCTCCTATTTTCCCTACAACCTATGAGATAGGTGGAGGTGAGAGAGAGCGACTGGCCCAAAGTCACCCAGCCGGCTTTCATGGTTATAAATCAGTCCCACAGATTGATAACTTAGATCCACTACCAGGGCAATGGTCAAATAAACTGGGCTTAAGCCCGGGCCCAAAAATTACTTAAACAAATATGTCACACAAGCTCTTTCCTGGTTCATATAAATACAATACAAAGATGGAGAGGAGAAACACATTCAGATTTGCAAGATTTTGTTACAATAAATATAAACCTGATCTATATGGCACTAGTTTCTTAATATAATTGACCTTGTAGGGTTGACATCAACCTTGAAAATCTCATATTCTCTTTCTAGAGAGGAAAAAGATCTCCGATCCCTGGGGGCACACTGTTATCTGCCAAGCACCTCAAGGCTATATTGTTGCAACATCAGCAGAAAGTGGATGTACAGATAGCTTGTCTACAAGATATGATGATGCAGTTTGAGACAACAATTACTTCAATTTTACCTTAATTGACTTTGCTTATCTGACCATTGCCTTGGTTGTGATCTTTCCTCATACCTGTCAAGGCCATTCCCTTTTCCCTCTAGAGATGTAATGTAGGAAGAGCCACAGCAAGGACAAAAGTCAGACAAATGATATATCAGCCTACAGAAGGAACAAGAGTGCAGAGTGCAGAGTGCAGAAAAAGAAGGGATCAACCCTAGTTTACTGGACAGTCATTTGTCTGGAATGATGTAGAGCAGTGATGGCTAACCTTTTTGCCATCACGTGCCAAAAGTGGTGGGAGTGCAGGGGGGTCGCACATATGTGCCCACACCCATAATGTGATGCCCTCCCCGAGCATTCGCGCATTCGTGCACAACCACACACCCTCACGCTGCCACCACCCTGCGCATCCACACAGGCCTCACTGAAGCCTCCTGGTAGGCCCATTGGGCCATTTTCCGCCCTCCTCAGGCTTCAGGAGGCTTTCCTGAAACCTGGAGAGGGCGAAAACAGCCTCCCCCAGCTCTCTAGAAGGGCAAAAATCAGCTGGCCAGCATGTGCGCTGGAGCTGATATAAGGCAATGCCTCACATGTTTTCAGATATGGCTCTGCGTGCCACCTGTGTCATGTGTGTCATAGGTTTGCCATCACGGATGTAGACTCTCCTGCTTGAGCAAGGAGTTGCACTAGAAGACCTCCAAGGTCCCTTACAACCTTATTATTCTATGTTGTATGTTCTATTTATATACTTATTTTTTTAGATTGTTATCCCAACTTTATTACTTTCAAAGCAGTGAAGATACCTAATAATCCTTACTCCTTCTATTTTTTCCACAACAACAATCTTGTGAGTTGAATTGGACTAAGAGAGAGTCACTGCCCCAAAGTCACTCAGCTTGCTGTCATGTCTAAGGTGGGCCTTGAATGCATGATCTCCTGGTTTCTAAATCACCAGCACAACCACTAGGCCAAACTAGCTCTCCCAATTCTCCAAATTTCAGTTCCCTGGAAATTTAAGGGAAGGGAAAGAATAAAACTAAAACCATCAACCTTGGTTTAATCAGTCACAATGGCTGCATTTGCATACCTCATTATGTAGCATGTATAAGGCTCTGTCACATTCTACTGCTATCAAGTATGCTTTTGAATTTTGAAAGAGGGGAAATATATGCTTTACACTGCTTTTGTTTTATACAGCTGAAAGAACATAGTTTTATTTATTTGTTTATTTATTTATTTATTTATTTATTATGAGAACCTTTATTATTTTTTCGAATACCTCAAGGTGGAGAATAGCAATAGCATTTAGACTTACAGTATATACCATCCCATAGCACTTTTCAGCACTCTCTGGGCAGTTTACAGTGTCAGCATATTGCCCCCAACAATGTGGGTCATCATTTTACCAACCTCAGAAGGATGGAAGTTTGACTCAACCTTGAGCCCTGTCAGGATTGAGCTCCAGGCTGTAGACAAAGTTTGGCTGCAATATTACATTTTGACTACTGCACTACCATATCCAACACACCTTTCTCCTCCTATTTTCCCCACAACAATAACCCTGTGAAGAGGATTGGGCTGAGAAAAAATGACTGGCTCAAAGCCACTCAGCTGGCTTTCATGGCTAAGACAGAATTTGAATTCATGGTCTTCTGTTTTCTAGCATGGTGCCTTAATCACTAGAGCAGACTAGCTCCTGTTAGTAGATTTCTAACAAATATATAAATTGAATAAACAACACTCTAACTAAAAACGTATAATTCTGAAGGAGCTTTTATATTTGAAATAGTCTGTTGCCAACAGTTTAAACTATGAATTGAGTAAAAATAAAGAATGTGTAATAGTATTATACTTTGGAGATAGAATCTAAGTGATATAATTCAAGCAGTTACTGTCCATGATAATATTTTATTAATACCTTGACAGAACACATACTTTTACTTTCCCAATTGCATTATAGTTCTTACAATACTGGGATTTTGGGAGTCACAAAATTAAAACTACGAAGCTATTCTCTTTTTCTCTGGTTTTCTTTCAAACACACATATACACAAACATAAATATTTTCCACAAAGTTAAATCAGATTCTGTTCTCGGTGCCAGGAAGCATCTGATGTATTACCTAAATTTGTGGTTTGACACATCGAATCCATCCTATGTTCTCCTTTACAGCTATCTAATGCATATAAATAACATTTCTTGGGAAGGCCCTCTTGTGTAGTAGCAGGGAATATACCTGCTTTGCTCTTTCCCTTTTTAAAAAAAATACATGTTACAAATTATATTCATAACACAGACTAATCTAATCAACCAGGAACAATGGCACTTATTATAAAGTAAACTAGTAAGTGTCAGAGTACGAATGTTGTGCTCTTCCTTGCATTTCTTCCAATAAATGTGTTGTTCGTAGCATTGATTTCTGCACAAGAAATATCAAGGAAGTACTTGCTGCTGTGATTAATAATGGTAATGCTCTTTGCAATCTCTGCAATTGGTTGGATTATTCATTTATTCACATAGCATGTGAACAATAAAAAAATACAATAATCTGATCTTCCTAACATGCCACAATATATCATAGCCCAATGTAATAACTGTATTAGAGGACTTCCAATTAATACAAGAGGAGTAAAAATCTACTAAGCATTGCTTCCCAAAACACTGATATGAACTGATCATGAGCAATTTCATAAAGCATCAAAAATTAAGCCAAGCTAATGGATTCTATAGACCAGAGGCTGAGGAAGTAATAGCTATCCAGATGTTGTTAAACTGTTACTCTATGATTGGTCAGCTCGACTGAGGTTGCTGTGAACAACCTCAGTCTAAATTCACCATTCCCTCTGTTTTACACCCCAAGAAAACCAACTTAGATCAATGGCAGTCATCTACAAATGAAGATAGGTTTTCTAGTGAAAGTAGCCTCTATGAAGGACACTTTCCTGCTTTTTAAAAGTGTTTGTCAGAAAGTATATTCTTCACTTATCCTTTTCCAGGAAAGAAACATGAAACTGAAGATATTCCAAATTGTAAATGCAGTGGCAGACTCCATTCAATCTTTACTCCCTTTTTTTTTTTTTTGCAATCTCTAAAATCTGGATGTGGCTGGTTAAACATTTATTTTGATGCTTACCTTTCACTCTAATTTTTCCATTATTCATACATACAGGACAGTATTACAGAAATTTAATTTCTCTCCACTAATGAGATGTTTACAAGTACCCCTTTGGCAATAACTTCAATATGTTTTTCAAACCCATACTTCCCGTGATCAAAACTAATTCCTCCAGACTTTTCAAAAGATAGAGAATATTATCACCACACACCCTCATCAATGTGTGCTTGTGGTATTTTTTCAATAATCTAAAATTACTGAATTGTTGAAAGTCACGTGGCATGCAAATTGGATAAATAAATACTGTAAAGTTATTAGTATATTTTGAACAGATAAAATGTAATCAGTTCAAGTGCTATCAAATCAATGTATTATTTAGTACGAGGGGAAAGTGTTACAGTACAATTCTAGATAAATCCTTTTTTCTACCAGTAAGGTAAAATGAAAAAAATATCACTGTAGTTAAAATTCCCCCAAATTTCCACCATGAGTACTCTTTTATCTGATTATGTATCATAAGGCAGTGTTAACTTTTAGTAACCACATAGGTAGATTTCTTTGAGATCATCTGACTCCAACCTGGCCCTTCAGGTCTCTGATCAGTGTATAGATTGCTGATATAGATAGTCCTCAGGTTACAATAGCAATAGCACTTAGACTTATATACTGCTTCATAGTGCTTTACAGCCCTCTCTAAGCAGTTTACAGAGTCAGCATATTGTCCCCAACAATCTGGGTTCTCATTTTACCGACCTCAGAAGGATGGACGGATTGAGCTGCTCAGTATCGAACTCCTGGAGTGAGCAGTGAGTTAGCCTGCAGTACTGCATTCTAACCCCTGCACCACCATGGCTCTACAAACACTCATTCAGTGCACATTCCAAGTTGCAGTGGTGCTGAAAAATGGCGCCTTACAACCGATCCTCAGAATTCCATCCATCGCAACATCTCCACAATCACATGATTGCAATCCAGGCATTTGGGCGCCTGGCTCATGATGATGATGTTGCAGCAAATGGCAGTCATGTGATCACCATTCATGTTCTTCCCTGCCAGATTGCCACAAGCAAAATCAGCGGGGAAGCTGGACAAGGAAAGTTGCAAGACACTCCTGTAAGTCGCTTCTGCCATTTTGTTCCTCTTGAGGAGCACTCCACTGGCCTGCCCTCCCTCAGTAGTTCCACCTGTCCATGTTTAGTGCCTGAGCACGGCCCCCATTGGCAGGGCCACCCTTAATAATCTCAACCTGCAGTACTCACTCAACCCTCCCCCTCATCTCTTGCCTGCCAGCCTGCTTGCCTAGGACTTCTGTCTTGTGCGTCCACATGCTTTCTTTGTTACAATGGGACCTGTGACTGCTAGTATTGCTGTTGCTAAGTAATATAGTCATGTGACATTGGACTTTACACTCATATCACTTAATGATGGAAAATCCAATCTCAATTGCCATTGTATTTTGAGGATTATACCTATATAAGCAAATTCATTTATCTATTTTTTTTAAAAGATGTTTCGCTTCTCATCCAAGACGTTTCTTCAGCTCTGACAGGATAGTGGGGAAGGGAAGGATTTATATTCCTTGCAGACAGCTGGTCATTTGCATCCTTTTAGAGGGTTGTTGAAGCACTTGGAGGTTTATCTGTATCTTCAGAGTCACCTGAGTAGTGCTCCTGGTTCCTGTGGTCTGCTTTTTTTCCCTCTGGAAATCCACTCCTACTCCTACACCATTCAAAGGGTGTTCATCCCAAATTGTTTAGCTAAAAGCTAAAAATAAATTCTTCCATTCCCCACTATCCTGGCAGAGCTGAAGAAGCTTCTTGGATGAGAAGCGAAACATCTTCAAAGGAAAAAACAAGAAAGCCCAATTGCCTCCTGAAAAAGCACCTTTGGGATAACCATGACTGAGAATCTCTACAGACTTTCATCCATCTGGTCTTTGTTTTTCTTTCTCTTTCTTTCCATCCTTCCTAGCACTGTAAACTTCTCAAGGGATGTAGGTCTTTAATGTGTCTGAAATATGAAATAGGAACATTTGTGCCTGATCATGTGTGCTGACAGGAGAATTCTGGTTTGATTTGTTCTATGGTCCATTTGTTCATTTTCTTATTCTCAGGAGTCATTTTCAACACCAAAGTTCAAATGTGTCAACATACTTTCTTCAAAAGTCCAACTTGTGCTTTCATAGAATGTTACAGGGAAAACTGCTGTGTGTAAGATTCTGTTCTTTTCAGGTATATCGTGGCATGTGAATATCTTTTCCAAGTTTTTTTTTGCTACTCTACCAAGTGCTTCTTTGAAGCATATTTCTTCACTCCTGGTACCTTTTAATCCTACTACTCAATCCTTAAAAGACAGAAACTGTCTACTACTTCAATATCTAACCCTGTGTTGCTGTTCCTGATGTCATTAGTTTTAATTTCTTTGTATTCAATTGTAGTCTCATTCAATTTCTGTGTACTCTACCAAGACTTCCATGTTTAAAGTGGCATTTTTATTGTTTGAAAATTAAGTTGTAATCGCTAAAACGTATAAAATTTGTTGACATTTAAAACGGGGGAAGAACAGATTAAACAATGAATGATAAAGTGGACTAAGATTTTTGGTTATAATATACAGATGGACCAATGGGAAAATATGGAGTCAAAAGGGTTGACATGTACATCGTGTTATAATCTTAAAGATGATTTTTATAAAATGATGTATCGTTGGTATATCACACCAGAGACATTATGTAGAATGTATAAACTGTCCTTCAAATAGATGTGAACAACATGAAGGGATATTATATTATGCTTCATGGATGTAGAAAAAAGCTTAAAAAATTGAATTCAAATACATACTTTAATACAGAGGATTTCAAAGGTGAATATTCTATTGAAGACAAAGCTTTTAGAACTAATGGATAAACAGAAAAAAAACCATGCAATATATGAATACTGTGGTTATATGCACCAATGGATAAATTCAGCATGACCCACTATGGAGGAATGGTCAGTGATATTGACAGATCTTGCTGAGGTGGATAAATTAACTTTTTTGATTAGCGAAAAGACACTATCTACATTTATTGGTGATGGGGAAACCTCTTATGGACATTTTGCATAAAAATGAGAAAATGAACTTGTGATTTACAGCATTGATGATTAGGCAAGGATAGAAAGAAGAGAATTATGATGTAAGTTTAGAGAGGGAGTTTAAATATAAATGTACTTATAAATGCTATGAAGAATATTGGAAGCTACTTCTTTGTATCTATTTTTTTCTTTTCTATTTTTCTTCAACTTTTTTCTTTTCTTGCAATTTTTGCATTCTCTTTGCTTGCTTTTTCTTTTTCCTTCCTTTAGATTAGTTTTCATTAATTGTAATTTATTTCATAAAAGTTTCAATAAAATCATATTAGATGGTGTACACAATGAAGAAAGTATTGAATTCACAGAAACTGGTAAGCTGTTTGGTTTCATTTTTCCTTTTCATACAATCTGACTACATTTTCTTCCTTAGTATTTCCAGCATTGGCATCCCAGTCTCTGATCACAAGCAGTATATCTGGTTTCCATGTTCTGGTGATTTTAGATTGAAAGCAATGATACAACTCATCAACCTTGTTTTCGTTGTCAGTGTTTGGAGAATAATGTTGCTAAACTTAGATAACCATAACATTAAAGGTCTGCCCATTTAATCTAACATTATTCAGTCACTAAGTGCATTGTACCCAAGTACTGAATTTACTAAATATTTTGTGACTATGAAAACAAGGGCATTCCTTTTTCCCCATATTCTGAGTAGTACATAGTATAATCTTCTGACCAAAAATGGCAATTTCAATCTAAATTGTCTAAGTTGTCAATATGTAGTGGATCATTTTATCTTTCACTGTACTGAACTTTTCCATATTCGTGCTTTTACCTTCCTTGTTATGACTGTAATTCTGTTTTTGCAGCTTTTGTTTCCTTTGCCTGCATGGCAACATCAAAAACTGGACATCCTGAAAGCTTTGATCTTGCCTTAACGTAAATACAAATAGCACTCCAAAAGGTACTTAGCTGTTCCTCAGTAGCATTTTGAGTCTGGTTAGGTCTGGAAGCCCACATCATCCATCACTACATCATCAATCACTTTACTATATACTGCCTGTCCATATGATTTTCTTGGTAAAATAAAAGACAGGCTTCTCATTGCTTTCTCCTGTGTAGTATGAAATGATGCTTTTGACGTGATCACTAAAATAATAATCCACTTCAAGCATCTTCCTACATAAGTGCTGCCCAATAAAGTTGTCTACTTAGGAATGAAAGTAAATATATGTATCCCAGGATAATGTTGCAGGATTCAATCTGGGCCAGTCACCGGGACCAGAGGTTTAGTCTTTTCAGCTTTCGGATTTGAATTGGCCTGCGGGCTGTCTGAGAGACAGCAAGGGACCAGCTTCTGTGGCCCTGGAACAGGCTACGCCCACCGCCGGCCGTGATGACCAGGCCACGCCCCCTGGCCCCTCAAGGGCAAACAAAATCCCCACATGGCCCATGACAGGATCACGTTTGACACCAGCAGAACTGATGTAGTGACTTTAGGGCCTTGCTTAACCCTGCTGGGGTATATAGTCTTGGCATAGCCTCCTAAAATTCTGTATTCACCCCTTCCAGCATGCTAATCATCACCTTCCCTACAATAAGACAACATAGCAGGACCAATGAAGGGATGACTTTTCATTTGAGGAAGGAATTGTTTTCTATAACTGCAAGAATAATAAAAAAAGAATAGTTCAATCACTTATTGATGCAGGTAGCCCTCAACCTATAACCATAATAGAGCCTGCCCATTACAGTTGTAAGCCATAAAACGTTGTAAGGTCATAAAATGGGTCATCATGTGAGTGACCCAATTTTACAAACATTTTGCAGTGGTCATTAAGTGAATCAACATGGCTGTTAAATGAGTCCACTGTCCTTAAGTGAATGCTACAGTTGTTAAATGAATCCATTTATTACTGTGGGACATTTTTGTCAAAACCCAGAAATAAACAATGTGTTTTGGCAAAAATCTCATAAATCATAATCATGTGACTGCAGGATGCTACAAATGGCTGTCTATTTATCAATATGGGCTGAATAGTGCCTGAAATAGGATCATTTGACCATGGGGGATCCCATACATTCAGAACTTTAGAACTGGATCTTAAATACCTTGGGAGGAGGGTCTACCATAATTTTGAATGATCACGAATCAACCGGTTGTCTAGTCATTATTATGTCATCTTTTACATGTTTTGCATTTTGTCACTTTGGTATTTTAATATACATTTGATTTTGCTGATTTCTGAATTGGACTCCCTCCAATTCTGTTGAAATGCTAAACATCTTACAGGATGTTTTAATAATGAAAGGATGACTCAGTAATAATATGAATAAATACTGAATTCCCAATTAAGAAACAGTTAGCTTTGCTGATATAAAGAAAGGTACCACTGTTCCAGTTTGCCATAGGTAATTGTTTTACATTTCGATGCTTACATACAGTACATATGAGCATATTATATGAATAAAAATATATTCTTCTGGTCAGAGAGGAAGAAGATAATGAATTTTGGAAGAAAACGATGCAGTGTCTGCCAAAAATTATTATAGCTGATTTAAAATGTTTGATATGTTTATTTCCTGATTAACAATACACACCCACATATACTGACTATCCTGCATTGGACAAAAAATGTATGGTTCTTTCTTAGTAAGAGTAATACAATGAATAAGGTATTCATGTAATCCTGCTACTGTTCAAATGCACTATTTTCAGACTGCAGAGAATGAGTCTCGTCTATATATTTGTCAAAACAAATTCCAGTATTTTAGCCAAGAGCTACTAGTGTCATTGACATATTCATTTCCTTTGAACAGGGGGAAGAGAGGCAAAATCACAACATTTACATGTTAATAAGAGGAAAACATTTGGAATTGAGGTAGTTTGGAATATGCAAAGTAATGATAAAAGCTTTGAATTAGGTTGGCTTCCTAATAACTTTGGAGACTCATCCATAACGTTTTATGGCAATGATATAGAAATGGATTGCCATTCTTTTCTTCCAAGATATTTTCTCAAATTCAGTCTAGCGTACAGCCTAAAGATTTCCCATCCAAAAGACATTTCACTTCTCATCAAAGAAGCTTCTTCAACTCTGACTAGATGGTGGGAAATGGAAGGATTTATACTCCTTGCAGACAGCTGCATTCTTTTAGTGAGTCGTTCCTTCCATTCTCCACCATCCAGTTAGAACTGAAGAAGCTTCTTGGATGAGAAGCTAATGGGAAAATTAAAGGACTATTCCTATCAATGCAGGGGCAGCCACACTAGCTAGTTTTCCAGCTTCTCTTTTATCTAACAATTCTGATAAAAATCTACCATGTCCCAATCAGGGTCAGAGAGCCACAATGTGTGAGGTGGGGATAGACTTGGCAGACTTCATCTTTTTTTTTGTCTCTTTTATTCTCCTCAGTACCTGTAGGTCTGAAAAGGAGGGAAGAGGGAGGGTAATGAAGATGTTGTTCCTAGAGAAGCCCTGTTTTTGCACAATTGTTTGGCTCAGAAATTCTGGGAGTTGAAGTCCGCACCTCTTAGAGTTGCCAAGGCTGAGGAACACTGCTCTATGGTATTGTATCTGATTAAAAGAGTAAATCCTAAATGCAGTTAAGTCATTTTGAGAAAGTTTTGGGGCAGTTATATGCTATAGTGGGGAATAGATGAAAAGAAATATAAGTTTCTTTATTTTATTTTATTTTATTATTTATTTTATTTCGTCAAGCATGTATTAGATAACAGATATAAGTATAAACATTATTATGAATACATGAAAA
>JANHFT010007374.1:36465-46465 GCA_032467955.1 Pseudoxenodon macrops
CCTCGAGCTGCCGCCGCCGCCGCCGCTCCCAGCATTCTGGCTGTGGCAGGCAGGCAGGCAGGCGGGCAAGGCAAGGCAGGCGGGCGTGCAGAAAGTCTAACTGACTACAGGGGTCCCTGCAGTGACTGAATGAAGGAGAGTCCAAAGGAGGTGGAGGAGAAGAAGGAGGAGAAGAAGAAGAAGAGCAGCGGTCGCCGAGCATCCCCGGGAGCAGCATGCAGCCTTCCGCCCGGATTCTCAACCTCTTGCTTTTGGCTCTTTTGGCTGGGCTGGATCCTTCCAAGGTAGGAGAGCAAGCTTCTTCCACTCGGACCAACTGTCCTCTTTTCGGTCCTCTTGCTCTTTCCCCGACCGAGGTTCCCGGCTACCTCGGGCGCTACTACTACTTTGAAATAAGGGCTCCTCTGCAAGTTGTTGTTGTTTTTTTCAGTCTGCCCTCCCTTCCCTCGCCCTCCCCCACCCCGTTGGTTTTGATGGAAGGAGCAATGCGGATCTCTTGGTGTCTCTGATGTGTGCTTTGGACGTGGGGTAGTTTTTCCAGAAAGGAATGGGGGAAGAGATTTTTCGTTGCTTTTTATATATTTGAGTGCCATCGGATCCTTTAAGATCTTGTAGTTTTGGCCAGAAATGTGCTCAACGCTTCTCAAAGCCAACGTGCCTCGAGTACACCTGCTTTATTGTTTTTCAGCACTATGTACTTAACGTATGTGTGTATATGTATGCGCGTGTGTGTGTATATATATATATATATTTGCACGTAATGTTGGAAAGTGACCGGGGTGGTTAGCAACACGAGGATGCTGCAGCTTATCTTCTCCAACAGCTGGAACTACTCTGGCACTCACTTATTCCCCCCCCCCACATTTTTTTTTCTCAGTAGAAGAAATTGCAACAAAACCGAACTAATTAGCACCCCCCCTTAAGGATAGATGGACTTTTACATAATTTATTAATACAAGTTTGTTTTGTGGGGTGGCAGATTTATTGAGAAATTATACCAATGAAGGTTGGAAATGAGCAGTAGGGTGCAATGGGTTCCCCCTTTGGGATAATGCCACCACCGCTGTTAGACTCTGGAAGTTGTCTCTGGTGTTAACTAGAATGGACACTAGGATAGCCCAGTGACTGGTGAGGGCTGGGTTATTTATAGCCATCAGAGAATGCATCAAATACTCCAATACTAGGAGCAGATGATGACATTAAAAACAAAACAACCATGCCTTTTTATCACAGAAAAAAGGGGGGTTCATGTGTAATTGCTGTTCCCTCCAGGTTGCGTAAGAGTTGGGTTTTTTTTGTTTTTGTTTTAGATGAATTTGTACATTTAAACATGATTTGCTCTGCCTGGAATGATGTACGCTTTTAGAAACCAATAAGAACGGTTTTGCACAATGTCATTTGACTATCTGACAATCATTCATTCAACTTCTGGGGGGGGGGAAAGTCCCATCCAAATAATGTATTGGGAAGAGATTGCTGAACCATGGTAGGCCCAACATTATTCCTGAACCATATAGTGTTTGGCATAAACCTCAAAGTTTTAGTGAACAATTTGCATATTAGATATATATATATATGCATGGGGGATAGACTTGGAAAAAATAACAAGTACAGGTCTTTAGCATTGTGTGTGTTCTGCACAGGGTGGGTGCCAATATGTATTCTAAAGGTATTTGACATGCAAAGCAGAGCATGTTTTATATCTCGAGAGATGTCGGAATTGTGTCAGACTGAAAACATAGACTTCAAGCTGGCAATTGAACTCCAAGTTGAAAGCAGTTTTTTCTGAAAATCATGATGTAGTAAGGAGAGAGCAAATGGGAAATCACACATTATAAACATAGCACAAGCCATTATTTAGAAAATGTGTACCTGCAGCACTGCTGATTTCATGTTCGGGTAGACTTATTGTTTGACTGCAATTTGTCAGGACGAATTTTATAAAAGATCAGCCATGCCTTCTGTTCAGATTGAAAAGGAAAGAAGCTTAAAATAATGTTGGCCATACCCTCTCTGGGTTTTGAGACTTCTCCACTTAAAGCAAAGCTGAACACTGATTAAAAATAAAGAAATGAGGTAGAGGATGGCTTAAGCTTTGCTGAGCATCTGAGAGATAATCTGAGCCACTGTGTGGACAAGAGTTGCATATGCATCTCTCAGTTGCTTGTGCTGTGATTGCAAGGATCTGAGGATCTTTTTATCTACAACTGGGAATTCTGTTGTCCTCCCTTACCTAGAGGCAGAAGGAAAACAAGGTGAATTTCTATCCCAACTTACTTAATGCATTGATCCTCAGGCTACAGACATCTTGATGTTTGATGCATTTTATAGCAAGGTGCCACAATACTTCAAAGGAACCCAGTTTAGAAACTCCCTTAAAAAAACAGTGCCGTGTTGAGCCAGTGGCCTCAATGATATCATCAGTAAAACGGTTATCAACATTTTTTTTGACTCACAACACTTTTTGAAAAGATCACCCAATTTTTTTAAAGTTGCTTTCATAAATGGTCAATAATGAAATAAAAGTAGGATTTCAGTACAAGTAGTCCTTGACTTATAAACAGTTCACTTAGTGACTGTTCAAAGTTACAACAGCCCTGAAAAAAAGTGACTTGAGACAATTTTTCGCAGTTACAACTTTTGCAGGCTCCCCATGGTCATGTGATCAAAATTCAGATGCTTGGCAACTGATGTATATTTATGACAGTTGCAGTGTCCTGGGTTCATATGACCACCTTTTATGGATTTCTGACAAGCAAAGTCAATGGGGAAACCAGGTTCATTTAACAACTGAGTTACTAATTTAACAACTGCAGTGATTCACTTAACATCTGTGTCAAGAAATGTCATAACAAATGTCTCGCTTAACAAGAATTTATGAATTTATGACATTTCTTGACACAGCTGTTAAGTGAATTTTGGGCTCAATTGTGGTCGTAAGTCAAGGACTATCTATAGTTCATATGGAATTATCATAAAGTTAGGTTGTGTTAATTTACTCAAGATCAGCACAGTTTCCTTGAGATTGAAAACCATGTAAAGTATATTAAAGGTCACAGTCAGAAATAAGTGGGTCTGTACTCCTCCATTGTTTTAGGTTTCTTTAGCTTTAAATTCTGCAAGATTTAAGCTCTCTTAACCTTTTCCAAATTTCCAAAAATGAAGATAAAATGAACCATATATTGGAAGGCCACCTACTTCTAGGGGACTATAGGATTACAAAAGAGTGCTGGCAGGTTACATCTAGCCCACAGGCCATATATTTGGCACTCATGATCTATTATAACAATATAAAAAGGCCCAACAAAGTCTAATCAAACTTTGACATCATTACAGTTCTTATGGCATAAATTCATGTAGTTTTCACTTTTTTTGTCAAACGAACAAAATGGTCTGGACATTTCCTAGATGTAAATATTTTCACACATTTATGTAAAACGGTGAGGAAGAAAGAAAGCATGAAGCCATAATGGGAAAGCAGCATGCATGGCCCAAATCAGTTTTGAAGAGAAATGAATTTGAGTTTGAAGCCAAATAGAATTTTTCCTCAGCCAAACCTGTCTAGACTAGACCAGCCTTCTCCATTTTAAATTTGCCATATTACCCACCTTTCCTGACTAGATGTTGGAAACAATGTGATTTGCAATCTGCCATTTCTAGACAGAAAAAGATTGGACAAGCCAGAAAAAAATGCCAGATGATTTGATAATCTTCCAATGAAAATTATCCATATGAACATAGAATACTATCTTGGAGTGATGCAGAACATTGGATTACCTATCACCTATTATTGCTCTTATTGGTAGTGGCTCTCCAAGGATCTTAAGCAGGCATCTAACATTATAGGCTCATTTGGAAACTCCCAAAATTAATCCTTCCTGTCATGTCCTATATGCCAAACGTCTTATGTTACCAAACTGTGGACCTTCCCCTATTGAGAGCTTGTGAGTTTTGGTAGAGGGAAGAGAAGGGCTGTTCTTTTCTGCTCAGAATTGCCTAATCCCCAGACACTTCTATGCATATGTAAAAGAGATTTATAGTCCTATTTTTGTTCCACGGGTAATAAAAACAGAGGTGAATAGTGTCAAGAGGCAGGAGGTTGACCAAAAATAAAATAAAAATCAGCTGCTTTCCAACCTCCATTAGTCCATTAGACATTGGTTGCTTAGTTTAGCCCTGAAATATCTAAGTTCATAGTGACAGGAAAGAATTCACATATGTTATGCAGGTAGCTATGTAAATGAGCAAGGATGAGAAATAGGGGTAAGTGCTATTTTTTTCCCTGCTGCAGGCATTTGAGATTGTGGTTTTTTATTATATGGAGAGATTATATATGGCAGCAGTGACCTTTCATTCGGTACATGGCACATTAGAGAATATTGTGGCACATCAGAGAATATTGGAACACTATTTTAACATTACAAAAGGGGTTAAAAGCAATCTCAATGTTACCATAGCGAGCTGTGTTATGTAAGCCACCTTAGGGAATCTTCCTGGACAGAAAGGTGGAAGAAAACAACTTTAAAAAGAAGCGTCACTTCATCCAAGAATTTCACATTAACGAAAGCCTCCTGGTGTTTTCTAAACCTAGGCAGAGAACCTCTTCAACAAAATTAGAAACAGCCTCGAGCAAAATTCTTTTAATTTCTCAGAAGTACTGAATTTCATTCATTTCACAAATTGCGTAGTTTTGGTTTACTTATTTTTTTGCCTTTGAGTGAGTTCTGAGCCCTAGGAGGCTACACAGACAAATCCAGGCGGTTTTCTTAGCAATGCTTTTCAGAAGTAGTTTTGCCCTTGCCTTCTTCTTAGGGCTGAGAGTGAGTAGCCCAAAGTCATTCAGCTGGCTTTGAACCTAAAATAGGACTAAAACTCACAGTTACCCAATTTCTTTAAACTTTAACCAGTACATTAAACTGGTCTTTACCTGCATGTGTAGAAAATAGCAATAGCACTTAGACTTATATACCGCTTCACAGTGCTTTACAGCCTTCTCTAAGTGGTTTACAGAGTCAGCATATTGCCCCCAACAATCTGGGTCCTCATTTTACGGACCTCGGAAGGAATGAAGGCTGAGTTAACCTTGAACCTGGTGAGATTCAAACTGCCAAATTGCAGGCAGCCAGCAGAAGTAGCCTGCAGTTCTGCATTCTAACCACTGCGACACTGCAGCTCCTGTGTGTGTGTGTGTGTGTATGTATAAATAAAAATGAATACACTCACAGCAGAGACTTAGGGTCTTGTTTTATTTTTTTCTTTTAAAGTAGACATCCAAAGCTATTTAGGAACTTCTTACAGTAACACGGAAAATAAATTGACAGAGACTCATGCTATCTGATAAACTTCTGCTTACCTTCAGTGAATATGACTTGCTTAAAGTTTTATGCCGATCAGCTACACAGGCAGGTTGGCCAACAGTACTCTTTAAGAAGTATCACACATTTTTTTAAACAAATAAAGAAAACTCATATGGATTTTTGAAATGTTTAGACATGTTCTAGACACTCAGAAAATGCAGGCATAGAAGTACTTAAATGCATTTTAGATCCACTAAAGTTAACTCTGACACAATATTTGTATATTGCCATGATTAAGATCCATTTATATAGAATTCGGTTTTTATTCATATTTTTTTTACAGGATTTCACTTCAAGATTGGGTTACAGTTTCCCTATTTTCTGCAGAGCATTGCATGAACTGCACTTAGTTAGCTATTAATGAAGAAGTGCATTCATTTAAAAAAAACAAGTCTTAAATGTGGCAAATGCATTGAAGACGTATTTCAGTATTTTGGCTAAAGTATAGCATTAACTCTGAGAGGAATTTCTGTTTCTTTGGCTACCACCAAAAGATCATTTTTCACTCTGACACAGATCAGGGACATTATCTACTTCTCTGAGTATTGCTGAGATCTTAAGCAAAACTACAAACTGGAACCAAAAGGTTACAATGAGAAACATATCATTATGTACTGAATATTATGGAGTGATATTTCCAGTAGAAGAAATGTTAAAAAATCTGGAAATTCCCAAGTGTGACTGCTAGATGGCATCTCTGTGCTATTTTCTGGAAAGTATAGAGGTGCCTCAGTTGACCTTTGTGCTTTGTGTTCAATAGGTTGGCTATGCTGCCTACAAAGATCTCTCGAAGTAAGCCATTGCTCAATCACAAGCAGAGCATCAATCCAGCGGAGCAGAAGGAGATGACATTAGCTTGAACCTAAAGATTTAGAAAGTATCTGGGTCAGACTTGGTCCTGCTGGATAGGCTAGAAAGAGTCCTGTCTGAATCCGTAAAGAGCCACTGTCAGTCAATGTCACTAGTATTATTAGACTAAATGGAACACTGGTCTGATTCAATATAAGGCTATTTTCTATGTTCCAGGCGTGATCTGTGTAAAGATTCCATTCAGATGAAAGGCCTCACTGCACAATCAGAAGCTTGCAAGACTTTTCCCAATTACTTCATTGAAGGCTAATTCCATGAGTTTGCCAGGAACCTGCTTCCTTTTTTCTAGGGAGTTTATTTAATCTTGCAGAAAGCATCGAAACATAGAGCACATTAGATACAGTATTAGCCTGTTTTGCACAATTATGACTGGGACATAATCAGTTTTGGAATTTTTCCCAAGTGGCAAGATTCTATATTGTAGTCGTGTTTTTTAGGAATTGGACATCTTGTAACTAGATTACCAACTATGGTTTCATGAATTTAAAATTTGAGTTCCAATTTAAATTATATCAAATTTAGTTTTCTTTTTTAATCTAACCCATGGTTATTTTTGGACCTGGTGACTTTTCAAAATATGACCCCTGAGTTTCCTAGATTAAAGTCAGGTATGGCAGTTTGTCCCAAGAACGTTGCACAATCCTGATGTTTGTGGTGTGCAATCAAAGTGAGCAGCAGAGACTGAAATAGCACTCCTGAAAACGTTCCATCATAAGAACAGGTCAATTTTGACTTAAAGCTTGGAATACTTCCCATAAATTTAGAATAGAACATTGGAATTAATTTGGTGAGGTCAGAACTAGATGGGCTGTTTCAACGTTTTTCACACCTTGTAATTGAGATGGAAGTTGAATTAAAGCACATTATGAATGGTGTGTTTCAGATAACATTAAAACTTTTTTTTTCCCCAAGACCATCCCAATCCAACAATTATGGGCATGGTCTAGTAGTTTTTCAAAAGGAGAATGTGTTGCAGAACTGAAAGAGATTTATAGTATTACATAGTCCGGTCCTGAAATTTGCAGTTTACTCCAAACCATTTTGTTTCTAAAGGTGTACTTTTGGAAAATTAACAGACCAGCATCAAGACAAGTGCATTTTCCATAATTTTAGAAGAAAAAGAGAGATATTCCCTGAATATTAGGTTTTACACACAGCAAAATGCAATCAAGTATGTTTCCATGAAACATCTCAATCAGACCTATTTAGAACTTAACAGGTCTCATTAACTAAGCCAATTTGTTTAACTACTTTGAGGTAGATGTAGTAGCTTTCAGTTAAACCTACGGTAATTCACCCTATGAAATTTGTGACAGAATGTAAAACAGTTGACTTACAACTATGCTTCCCCTCCTCTTCCAAATAGTCCCATATTCCCACAGCAATAGTTCAAACTCTCGGCTTGTAGAAGCAGTTGGCATTTTCTACCAGTTTTTGATTTGGAATTATTGAGACCAGATTATTGTACAATGTTCTTGCACAGGTATAGTGATGCCATTGCAGATTTCATGATAGGAAAATTGCCTGAGGTATGTGAGTTCTTCTGTGGGAAGCCCATCTAATAATGTTGAATTCATGTTCTAAGGTAGCATTTATTTGTTTGCTGGATTCATAACCTGCTTTGTATTCAGGAAGCTTGCATTCATGTTAAACCATAGCCTAAACTCAAAACCCAGGACTGGTCCATGCAAAACCTCAGACTTACATGCCTCCAACCCTTACTCTGCCACCTTGCCATGTGGTTGGAAAAAAATATGTACCATTTAATTTTGCCTTTCACTGAATGGGTTATATAAGAACTAAAAGACATATTCTTGATTTTTTTTTACAAAGGCAGTAAAAGAAATCAATATCTTGATTTGAGATGGATTTATCCAGAGTTTGATTGAAGGATGTATTACTTAATTTGGCACACTGACTTCTATGATTGGGTGTTGGAGAAGCCAGGGCCCCACTGGTACTCAATGTTTTGTGCTTCATTCTGGGATTGAGTGTAGAGAGGCATGAAGCAATATGTAACTTCTAGATAAAAATGAGCTTAATTTTGTTTTAGGCATTTTTTCAAAATTACTTCCCTTCTCTTGTAAGAAAATTACATTCACATCAGCTATTGAGTTATTTAAATAGGACAACATAAATGACAGAAGAAGTATCTTCTGCTAATACACAAGACTAAGGACATGTCCTTTCCACTTTGAACATGTTAAGAATGCTTTGTTCTTGTTGTTGTGTGACTTTCTAGCAAATACTGATTTGAGAAGTCATCATCAGACATTAGCTAAGTCAGTGGAGATATTTCTCTTCTAATAACCTGGGTATGCCAACATGTGTGTAATCTGCTCCATTTCATGTCTCCATTCTTTGATTATGTGGAGTTTGTATTTTATTCTCAGTTACAGACACACTCATAAATTCAGAAATGAAAGGAAGTGTCGTTTTGCTACCACTTTATTTGGTAAGCATTATAAAAGCTCATTTAAAGCAAAACTATAAAAGGAATATAGCTATAATCATGTTTGTACCCAATTGCTTGCCCCTTGTTCATAATACATTTTAAAAGCTAAATATAAAAGTTTTTGCTGTGACCAGGGTCAGCCACAGTGTGCCTTTGGCCTCCCGTGTGACTTTTCAAGGAAATTGTTCACCATCATGTATTTTATAAAAAGCTAAAGAATGTATTGCAATTTAGGGAAAGTCTATTCCTAAATCTCCAGATTAGGCTAGTGTCTGACATCTACGGTATGTCTGACATCCCGGAGAGCCACTATTTATTTGTATAGATCAGTCTTCTCCAACTTGGCGCTCTACAGATTATGCTTGCTGGAAATTCTGCTAGTTGACTCAATGTATCTCAGTATATAATACTAAGCTAACTGGGCCAATAAACACATTAAGTATAAGGAAATGTTCTGTGTTATTAATATGGATTACATAGCCATCAAAACCATGTGTCATATATAGAGAGGATCTTTTCATTTGTACATTGCTAAAAAGGTTGGGATAGAAACTATAGGAATGAACCCTACGCCTCTGTGCCAATGAATTAATCCACTCAAATAGCTTATAATTTTGTGCTTATTCACTACACTTTAAACTAGTATCAAAAATTGTATTTTAAGCTTCTTCCCCGTGGTCCTGAAGGGTCACTAAAAGCAGTGTGAATATAATTCAGTCTTTGTGCCTATTTTGTCTCTCCCGAGACAGCCAAGCAAGATGTCAGAAAAGGTTATCAATGTTGTGATAGAGATATATGTCTGGAGAGAAAAGAGTGCTTTGTTCATGAAAGATATTTGGATGGCCACCAAGTTATCACTTTCAGACATTAGTAAAACAAGATTAAACTTGAAATATTCACTTTCAGGCAGTTTTGAGGGTAATTGTTGCTTTGAATTACTTTTATTAAGGAGGAAAACAAGTGCAGAATGTATTGTATTTGATTTAAGGCTAGAACTAATATAATCAGTTTTGAAATGGAAATCTAATGTGTGTACTGCTGTTCCTTCTCCTCCTCTCCCTTTTTCCTTCTAATTTGTCTCCTCTTTTCTGTCTTCAGAGGAAAAAATCAAGCTGCTATAAAGTGGGATTTTTCTAAGTAGGTCCCACAGACCACTAAAGTGTTTTGAATGCTTGAATGGGTTCCATGGCACTTAAGAGGGGAAAAGTTTCCTCAAGGACTGAGGTAACGGATTAAAGGGAATATATATATATATATATATATATATATTTGTTTTTTGAGGTTTTCACGGGTGCCTGTATGTAGGTATTTTGTTGTT
>JANHFT010007374.1:53183-66063 GCA_032467955.1 Pseudoxenodon macrops
AGAGAGAGAGAGAGAGAGAGAGAGAGAGAGAGAGAGAGAGAGAATGTATTTTTGTTTGTAATTCTCTTATGATTTCCCAAGATTCTGTATTTACCTCAAACAGGGAATGTTGGCATTTTAATATCTAAAGTTGAAAAGAATAATGACTTTAGGTATTAAAATGGCCACATTTCCTGTTCAAGATAAATACAAATTATGGTAGATTTTGATTTTCTTTCTTTCTTGTACAATTGATCCCTCTCTCAAGGAAGGACTGACACTCCTCTATACTCTACTTTATATTGGTGACAATATAAATTGCCAAGCTGGTATCCCAAAGTAGGAGGCATGGCCACTGTCTAAAGACCAAGAAGGTTTTTTGGGAGAGGAGATTTAATACTTCATATTTTTTTCTTGTGGAATCTGCTGGGGTTTCTTCTAAGGGTTTCAATATGGGTTTGTAGTCCATATGCAAAATTATTTTAAAATGCCTCCAAAAACAACAATGAGAATTGTCTGCAGAAATCCATAAAACAATCCAGGATCTTAATGTAGCTGGACTTTATGTCCATGGGTTAATATACAGTAGTTCACAAATTTCAGTACCATAGAGAAAGATTTGCCAGTTGTAGATTATGAATTTAGGAGAACATAAGAATGCAACATTGCAATATTATCTACCCTCTTTCACCTCTATCACTGTCTGGAAGAGTGCCGTGCCAAAACTCTGCATTATTTCAGTTTTTAAAGGTGATCATAAGTTTTCCATTTCTTCTTATCAAATTAGATGCACTCAAAAGCTCTTGCACTCATACTGACTTCCGTTTTAAATATCCAAAAATTAAATAAAAAACTCTAAAGCTAAATATATCATATAGTACTATTGTGTCCCAATATGTCCTGAATTAATGACTTTTGTCAATTTCATTTCTAGACACACCTTTAGAATGTATGCCAAAGAAATAACCTATCTTGAAATCTAAATACATCCTCTCTTTCAGGATACTTTAAATAACTCTAACCCTCGCCCTTACCCTAACTTAAACTTTCTTAAATGTGCTACCTTTGTGTCACAGACATGCCATTTTCACAACAATTGTCCATGAAATGTATCAGGATGCAATATATTTTTAAAAATGAAGCATAGAAAATGTTTTATTGTTAAAACAGCTTTGGCTCTATTCACATAAAAACTTGTCACCCATGAAAATCTCAGGGAGGTCATGTTAAGTGTTATATTTCATCCGAAGACTCCAAGAGATGAAAATTGTTTGTCACATTTAAAAACAAAACAAAAAACAAACCAAAGCTTAACATGCTAAACAAAAGAATGGGAACAAACAAAAGGTTTGGACATTTATGTAATGTCCTGTAAGGATTTAATGCCCTTGAAATATTTGTGTAATTCCTTAATTAATTAATTAATAATTTTACATAAAATGGTCATATCCTTAGCAGATGTCAACAGAACAAAATGGATATTTGAGTTAAGAGTCTAACAGAGATACAAAACGTTCAGTGGGTATGTTTTTTGAATTGCTAACTTGGGATTCAGATTGGAACCTGTGGCCCTCTCCTACTAAGTTATTGTGAGGTCTGGATGTGAAATAAATATAAGCTTAACTACATGTGTCTAAACTTTGTGCCTCTTGTAAAATAGCTTAATGAATGTTGTACCTTGCATGTAAAGCAGTCAATGAATGCTCACTAAATGTTGTTAAATAAATGTTAATAATAATTGATTATAAGTATCATAAAATGTCTGAATGTTGGCTCTAGTAGAAGTTTAAAATCTGCTCCAGATGTTGGTTATATCTGGGAGCCAAAATCAATCTATTGTCATCTTTGCTGGTGTGTGTACAAAAGTGCAGTAAAATTCCCCACCCTCGCATTCCTGAAAGCAGATATTTTCTTCCATTGATGGGAATTCTTACTTTCTTCTGCATTCCAAGTCCTTTCCCTTGGTGCAGTGTTGTTTTCCATCCTTCAAGACTGAGAAGAGTGAAGACAACTGTGGGCCAGCCTCACAATGTTTTTCAAAGGTTGGGGTGATGGTGAAAGTACAATGGAGTGGAAATGACCGTCGTGTATCACTTAAATTTCAAAAGTGTTAGAGGAAAGAAATATGTTTTCAATGAACTTATGTTTCTATACATTCAGCAAACAGGTAGGAGTTTTTAATAGCCAACCATCATCATGTCTCTATCTGTGCTTGGCTGGAATAAGAACTCAGGCTGCATCAACTGTAGAATCATCCATATGCATACATTGATAGATGTGAAAAAATAAGAAAAAATGTTCTTTTTCTGTTCTTTGCTGTACTTTTCATGCAGCACCTTTAAGACTGAACTTTTCCTTACTATGCCAGTTTTATCTGTTAGTGACTAATTGGTTATAAAAATTAAGCCTCAAAAGCAGAAAATCCAAAAATGTCTACCATTGTATTTCCTTATCTCTGTACTAAAGTACAGGGACAGCTTGTTGAAATAATAATTAGAGCAGTGGTAAAAGTGATATATCAAAAAGTTGCTATGCTGCCTTTAAGGAATATATCTTTCCTACATTGTAAAGGAGGCCTAAGTATCCTGGACAGTTACTGTATAATGCAAATATTTTCCAATTGAGTTTCTTTACTGATTTGTATGCACATTCTATCTGCCTTTAACTGATATTTCATATAACGTTATATAATATGTTTTATAATTCTGGTTCTTGCCTTGCAAAAGACAAATGATTCACTGTAATCTGATAGCTTTGGACCAATAAAAACAGATTGTTTGGACCATCTCTAATTGTTGGCTTTCTTGACAAGTTATTTTGCTATGATAGATTGTTTTCTTGGAAGATTATTAGAGGATTAATAAAGAGGATTTTTATATGCATGTTTATAAAACACCAAAAAAATGATGCAGTATCTTCTACATTTGCTCTTCCAGAATTAAATCTGAAGTCCCTTGGTAGCAATCATAGCTGAATACAATTTACCATCTGTCCTGAATATTTCTATAGGTAGATCCACTGGCACAAACAACACATTTTACTCATCTACACTGGGCAACTAATTAACTACGAAGGACATGCTAGATCAGAATGCCAGATTTGATACACATAGACCATGATAAATTAAGTTTTCCCCCCTCTAAAACCATAGAGAGCATGTTATTAAATTTAGCAAAGAAAATTATTCTTCCCTAATAATAGAGGTAAAATATTAATAAAATAGGCTAAAATAAAGATTTTTCTGAAATATTAAGGCGATTACTCTGGTTTTTTTCTTCTTCTGTAGGTTAGAGAGTCAAGGGCCTACCATTTTGTTTCTAGAATGTTCTTTTTTATATTGTTAAATATTGGGTTAATAGACTGTGGTAACTAAAAACTGCATTTTCATCTTTCTTCCAAGAAAAGACAGAGTTATTTACAAACACTAAGTGGGGTGGGCAGAGATCTCTGTGTTTAAGTTAGCTTTAACCAATACTTTAGTAATGTTCATGCAGACTTCCAAGAAGAAAGTGTAGAAATGCATTTGGCACACACACTGAGAGATATGGGCCTGGTTGGTTCTAATAAATTTAGCTTGAGTTGCCCTGTTGCTTGAAGGACAACAGGATTAACATTGAATATGGGGTGGCTATGAAGTATGACTTTATCTTAAAAAGGTAGAATGGCATTTTCAAAGGGAACTTCCACAGTGGAGGACAAGGGCATCAATGCTATTGATTTTATGATAATATCTCCAAATTTTCTTTAACAAAACTATTGATTTTAAGATTTGTTTTTATCCCAATAGCCGCCACTCCTCTCTTATTGCAAAGCTCTGGTGTACAAGGCAGAGCATAACTGCCTGGATGAAATTGCTTTAGTGATATCAATATATCAATATAGGATGATTTAGTAAGACTGAGGGTATTACTGCCTGCTCTGTAGTTTGCCCATAGCTCTCAGTGGTGAAGGATAAAGTTTTGTACCTTTTCAGCAAATCCTCAAATCTGGTTGAAAAAGCAAGCAAAATATCCAAGTCCAAGTCCAAATCTAAACCCTAGTTTGATCACAAATAGTCTAAATTCAAGATTAAATTAGTACAATCAGAGGTTAAAAACAGGTCTATTGAAGAACCATTATAAGGCCTATTGAAAAGGGAAAAAAACAAAACGTGCAAATACCGTATGTCATTTGAGCACAAAAGATAAAAATACAATATCATTTTGAGAATGGGCCATCCTGCAAAGGATGACATTTGTTGCATCTATCAATGTTTCTGAATTATCCCAGTAGATGCTGAGAAGAATTAATAATCTTCAAGCACATTTCAAAAGTTCTGTTTCGATTGGCACCTCATCATATAATCTACACTCAAATAATTGCCAGGAATATAGAAATAGGGAAAACCGGGAAAAGAATGGAGCCTGAGGAGAAACAAAATAAAATTTGAATTTAAAAAAATACTTTGGGTTCTTCACAGACCACATGATTTAGAGAAAAGGAATCAAATTAGAATACATAATAAATTGTAGTCAATAAGCAAATTCAGGTAAACAAGGAGAATTATGGCTAAATTTGGCTTATTTTATTTTCTTGCTTTGGAAGTCAACGCTTTCTTTTTTACACCTGGCCTTGTTATTATTATCTTGATCCTGTTCCTTTTTGATCAATTAGAACTATCTGGGTTCTGAAAATATTCCTACAGTGAACATCTAAAGCAGCTCTTCTTCATTTCCATCTGCCCAACTACTACATTTTTATATTTTATTCTCTTTCTTCCCGTTTCATATTCACACCCACACAGACCCACATAGTTAACTACCTGTTTATGTTGCCCAACCTGGAAGTAAGGGAGAGGAAGTGGCACCCTTTCATCCATTTTGATGTCATTCTTTTTCCAAGAGCAGCTGTTCCAAGAAACATCAGTCGATTCACATTAAACATGTTTTGCTTTCTGAGTTCAGCCAGCACAGGAGGGAATCATTCATGCCAATCTAACAAGATCTTTGCCAATAAAATATGCGTTTTGTAGGCTGAGAATATGTGCCAGAAAGCTATAGGCAAATGAAAGCCTATAAGGATGTAAAGCAAAGGCAAAGCTTTTGTTCCAGAAAAATCTGCAGGGATAACCCCCCCCCCCCACACACACACACACATACACACCAGCTTTTCCAAAACAGAATGGATTCATCCCTTTGAGCTCTAGCTCTTTCATGTCTGAGTAAACATGGCCTGGAAAACTTTCCGCTGCACTTTTGTGAAAGAGCTAATAAACTTCTTTTTGGGGGGGCCCCACCCCACTTACCACAGGCAGGGATCTCAGAATGACATATTTTGTTAGGGAAAAACAAGACTCGCCAAACTTAAGAGTTTTCCCTTAGAGTCTTCTCAGAACTGACCTTGAGCTGTAACATTCACTGAACGCTCCTTAGATGAAGCCATCCTTTCCTTGCAACTCTAATTTGGCCCCTGGGACAAAAATCTAGATTTTTTTTGTGTTGCTTTTATTTTAACCTAGAAAAAGTGGCATTCAGTTCTCTGTCTTGACACCATGGAAACTAATGACAATATTTCTTCTTAAGAAATTGGGGGAAAAGATTTCCTAAGATGGATGAAATTCTTCCAAGCTTTGGATTGTTGATTCGGGTAATTTATTTATATCTTTTTTTTAAATTGGATCTAGCTCAAACCAGGAAAACAATATATATATATATAATGGTAAACATTAAAATGATAAACAATAAAGAACAATAAGAAGATGTTCTTATGAAAATTGCTTCAATAGGTGGTGTTATCTACAAGGAGCTAAAAAAACTGTTAAGGTATTGGCTGTGACCATGTGATCGTAGCCACATATTCCTTATTGTTATTGTTAGTATTACCACTACTATTAATTACAATGGTATACAGTACAGATGATCCATTTTATGTTTTCCAGACTATACTGGAAAGTAAAAGAAAAAGAATCTTAGAAGACAGCAAAGCGGGGTGAAATGTTCCTGGTTCAGTCCGGTTCAACAGAACCGTTACCGGACATCTGGCCTGGTTCGCCCGTACTGGTAAGCTGGCTGGCTGGCCACGCCCCCGAACTGGTCCCCCCTCCTGTCGCCGCTCGCTCACCCCGCGCTGCCGAGCCAAAAAACAAGAGAGGTGGGAGTTCAGTTTTGCTCTGAGCAGGCTTCCCTTGAAGCCTGCTAGGCAAAAAACGGGGTGGAGGTGGAAAGAGAGAGGGGGAGGGAGGGAAAAAGGAGAGGAAGGAAGGACTGCAAACCTGGCACTAGAGGCAGCTTCAGAGGATAATCCAGGGTTGGAAGAGACCTGGAGGTCATCTAGCCCAACCCTGCTCCAGCAGTGAGTTTCTGTCTTTTGACCCCCCTGTCACATGACCACACTAAGCCACGCCCACAGAACCGGTAGGAAAAAATGTACATTTCACCACTGACATGAATGTATTGAAAAGAGAAATGGAAGGATGTAGGAAAAAGATTGTGAAGTAGAAATAATAATTTATTGGACAAATCAGGATTAGGTGGAAGAATCAAGAAAAGGCTAAATCTGTAAAGCATATCTACTTCAACAAAGCTCTTCACAATATTTTGATAAAGTAAAGATAACAAAGAGCAAAGAATCAAAGCAAATTTCAAGTAGTCCTTGACTTATGACTGTAATTGGGCCAGAATTATGCTCACACCTTATGCTAGTTGTTAAGCAGATCATCATAGGACTGAATCCATTTTTATGATCCTTTTTTTTTGCAGTGGTTAAGTGAATGCTACGACTGTAAAGCAATCACTGCAGTTGTTAAGTGAACTCATTGTTTACGATGGGTGTTTCTTGCTGGAAACCAGAAGTAAATTTTGTTCCCAGGCCCCCCCTCCCAATAATGTGGTCATGTGACTACAGGATGCTGCAGATGGATGTAAATATGACTCCATTGCCGACACTCAAAATGCAATCATGTGATTATGGGATGGCTGACTGTTGAAACTTCAAATCTGGGTGCTAGATTTGGGGGAGGTCCATCATAATTTCAAATAGCTGCTAAGTGACCAGTCGTAAGTTGAGGACTACCTTGTAGTGTTATAAAGGATTCAGGTTTTCTTCCTGGAAAGACAGTGTTTGAAACCCCCAGCTAAAATACCTCTTGTATTTAGAAGGGAAGCCTCTCAGTCACTTTCCTCCCCTTCTTCCTTCTTTTATCTCCATCTTTATGTTTCCCATGTAAGAAAAAAGAAGAAACAAAATAATTTTGATTTTGCATACCTCACTGGCACAAATCACTGTTAAAAGTTATGGAAGAATTCAGATTTGTTGGTTGCTTCAGTTTGAAGAAATCTGTCTGAAGTATCACGATCCAGTCCGAGAGTCAAGCAAAACTTCTATTGTCCCTCTTTCTTTAATCCAATATGTAGCAAATATTAATAAGCAAACAAACAGTGGCTAAAAAAGAGAGCACTGTGAAAATGTAGTTAATATCTCCAAATTTGATACTTCATTAAAGTAGTGCCAATCTTTCATACAAGATTATATAACATTGAATTACCATATTCTTTTGAAATGGAGGGAAATGCTATTGGTGGAAATCTTGGATAGAAGGTAATAATCTCTAGTATTTATCACCACGAAGATAAATTTCATGTGATTTTTTTTCTTCAGTGATAGCTACCCTATTTTCTTTAGTTCAAAATGGCCCTGTGTTTTCTCATCCCCCCCACAAAAAAAAACTTGCATTGGCTCAAGTGCCATGTCTGATTTTTTTTGGCACTCACTCCAAACATGGCAAGACAGAGTCCTTTTTGAGTGAAGGATTCAAGAGTTTTGAGAAGTTAAATTTTGCCCTTGGCATACCCTGAAAAGGAACAGAAGGACCTAAACTCTGGAAGTAAGTCCTCAATGCATGTGCATAGGCTATGCGCAGTTCCATTTTGCAATCCTGTCAAGGTGTTTGAACCTAGAAATAGTGACTAGCCCAAAGACATCAATTTGTTTGGGACTTGAATCTTCTTTATTGAAGTCTAACGTCTTACTTGCAAGATGCATCTCTGTTTCCCAGAAGAACCTTCTTCCACTGACATTTAATCATAATGCATAATTAACACATGCTAAAACCAAACAAAAGCTAACCTTGATTAATGTACTTGGTTGTGGCCTATGGAATTTGGAGGACCCAATGGCTTAATTCTGCCTCCCGCTTTGCACTAGCTTAAATGAATGAGAAGGGTTGATTCCTTATTCCTGATAATGCAGACAGATGGTTACCATCTATACTGTAAAAAAAAAATCTTTGAAAATATTAACTGCTGTTCCTGTTATGATAAAGCTTTTGAAAACTCAAAACACACATAAACAAATGCTAGGAGAAAGTGGTGCAATTATTGTTAATTAGTAATCAAGTAAAGAAAAGGAGATGAGCAACATTTTCTCCAATTCATAAAAAGAAGACAATAAGCAACTAAATCTGCTTATATTTCCTTAAAAACACATTGTTAGATTCAAGACTGTAAGATATGCCCCATCTTTTCTTCATATGAAATAAACTTAACATGATTTCTAATTGCTTGATCCTAAGTGAGCATTAACACAATGCACTACCCAGTTACAAAGGAGTACTTTGATTTATGATTATTTAGCTCAACGATCTTCATCTTAAATCAGCCTCAACCAAAGCACTTCATTTAACTGTGTTATTTACTAAGCTGAATGTTTCTGTCATCAAACATTCTAATCAGCCAGCTATTCAGTCAGATTTCAAAGACAGATGCAGCTCTGTCTTCGGAAAGTTGTTTTTCTATAGTTGTTTCAGATTCTTACTTAACTTTGCGAGATCAAGGAAATTGTGCATTTGCAGACACTGATGCTGCAATATGAGCATTAAGCTTCTAATGCTTCTGTCCATGGTGCTGACTGGATATTGTGGGGTTCATTCTCTATTGAAATTTTGTTTCAGTGGTGTTCAAATTCTGTTGATTTCATAGACATGTGAAATGAATGGCTGTCCTGAAGTGTATAGATAGTTACAAAATACCTAATTACCAAGGTTATTTGATGTGGTTGCACTCAACATCATCTCTAGCTCTCCTGAAGCACTGAAGTATCTTTATCCCTTTTATAAGCCTACTTCCTGGGTCTGTGAGGGACCTAGAAGCATTCTTAAAAAGAAAGATGGTGTTAGAGTTACTTTACCTTGCTAGTTTGTCTATTTTTTAAAATTCCCTTATTATGAATCTTTAAAAGATGAGGCACAAAGCCTTGGTATCTGCACCAAGATTGTATTTCTATTCTTTGTTCATATTTTCTCAATTTAAAAATGCTAATTAAGTGGGAACTACGCAGAAAGATGAAATAATGTGCTCAGAAGGGACAGTATGCAATATAGCCTCATTCACATTCAAATTTAAGATCACCCATGAATTTGGCAGATTCACTGAAAGTGGATAGCAAATTGTATGAATTAGCAGTGGGTATTGGCTTCAGGGACTTTAAAAAGGGGCAATAAAAGAAGAACATGGAGCTATTTCAATTAGACTGCTGACTATTGGCTTGCCGGAATTTCAGGCAGAATATGTCCTGTCCTGTCTGCAGATATTGGAAACTGAACCTGGGATCTGTTGTACGCAGAGTAATACTCTACCACTGAGGGACGGCTAATAATTGGAATTGTTTAGTTGCCTTTTGGAACAGATCAACAGTCCCTCTAGCACTTAAATATGGACCTTAAATATTTAAAGTCCACAAATTCTCAAACCATAGTTACAAGCTAATCATGGTTATCCATTCTGGGATTTTTTTTCCAAAATTCAATTCAGCATTATTACATCATTGGTAGAGCAAGAAGGTTTGTCCCTTTTTTCCTATTATTCTTATAAGATGTTCATATGAATGACATTTCATAATTTGTATATAAAGGCTTAACATTAACTGGTATATTAATGCAAATCAGATTTTTTTTTCATTAAGCGGGTAATCATTTGCAAATACACTATATCAGAGTGTTGATTAAAGAGATGAAAAAGCAAATAAATTAGAATTTATTTGCTGAACACAACACAAAAATGATGCTGTTTTCTTATTGTAACTTAAATGTACCGTCAAATATTTTGCAAAAAAAGGGAACATGGAGTTAAATTGAAATCTCTGAGAAATGCAATGGTTTGAGGATATAAAGCTGACCAAAGAATATGGGATATAAAGAATTCCCTTTGAACCGAATGGCATTTCTTAATAAAGTAAGAAGATAAGAAAATTTAGCTCAATTCTTTATTCAGCCAGCTAAAGACATAAAGACTTTTTTTATTTAACTATTATAGTTAATGTATATGTCCACCTAACTTAAGCATCCTACAAGGGGCTCACAGCTGCAGAAATACACAGGCTCCATGAGCAGTTTTGCATCCGAGTTCTAACAGTTCTAACTTCTGAGAGAAAAATGTAAGTTTTCACAGGCTTCCAAAAGAGTCAAAGTTCATCTGGATCTGAGAAGGGAGACCTTGGCATCATGCAAGTGCCACAACAGATGAGACGTATCTCCTACTTCCCACAAGATGGCATTGTTTCATAAAAGAGATCCAGATCATAGCAAGGACCCGGGCATAGCTTTCCACTTGAACGTAGATGGTGTCTTGTTCTTATTTAACTCCCCTCCCCTTTTAATGTTGTTAATATCTAGCAAGTTAGATAATTAAATGCCTTACTAGTCAAAAGGCATCAGCTGCAATCCTAAACTCACTCTTCATTTAGGAGCGGGTTGATATAATACAATTTTGTGCTCAGTCTTGCAGAACTAACGATGCACATGTACAAATTTGGAGTAAAGTTTCATCCATAAATCACAATTATACATATCAAGTTATCTTAAAAAGGAGTCATTACCAATTAAATTATTCATTCAGTGTTTTGATCTCAATATTTTCAGTATAATTGTAATAAAAATATAAGCTCACATTTCCCCCAGCTCTGCCTGGACAAGCTAGCTGTCCTTCAAGCCTGAATCACAGTTCTGTTGGGGGTCTGTTTTTTCCCTCCCTGTGCAAGGGTGAAATCCAGCAGGTTCTGACAGGTTCTGGAGAACCGGTAGCGGAAATTTTGAGTAGTTCAGAGAATCGGTAAATACCACCTCTGGTTGGCCCCAGAATGGGGTGGGAATGGGGATTTTGCCGTATCCTTCCCCTGGAGTGGGGTGGGAATGGAGATTTTGCAATATTCTTCCCCCAGGAATGGGGAGGGAATGGAGATTCTGCAGTATCCTTCCCCTGCCATGCCCACCAAGACACGCCCACAGGACCAGTAGTAAAAAAAAAATGTATTTCACCTCTACCCCTGTACATGAAAAATCAGATATTGTCTCTTCTATTCTACCAGATTCTCCAGACAGAATAGAAAAATGTGATTTTTTTTTTGGGCTTGGCTGCAATCTGTGTGACAATTTAGCTACCAAGTCTCATAAACTGGACCAAACCATCCAAATAATTCCTGTGTTTGTGATGCAGTCTATTATTGTACAAGTTTCTGTCATTTCAGTCCATTGCATAATATAAACTGGGACAGACTTAGTGACCTAGTAAACATGTTTTTTTAAAAGAACCCTTCTAACAAAGGATATGTCAATCTTAGACATTCATAGAGGCTCAGTCTGGGTTTTCCAAAGACTACCTTTGTTCTTCAAATATATGGAGATCCTTGCTAAGCATTCAGAAACAATAGGAGTTGATTTTTGTATAAATAAATATTGTGAAGTTTTCAATACGGAAATGTTTGCACTTAAAAAAATTCACATGCCTGCACAGAGCCATGCTGCTGTGAATAATAGTAGACATCTGAGACTTGGAAACATAATCATATTATTTGTTTTATTATCAGAAGCTTGAAGTGCTGATATTGATATTTTTCTACTTCAGAAACTCATACTGTAGCTATTAGAAAATTAATTTGTGTTTCCTAATTTGCTCTGTGCTGCTGAGATGCTAATCATACACTATAATCCGCATAAAAAATAAAAATAAAAATAAATTGCTGGGTGATCCCAACTCTTAGACTGCAGTTCTAAAAAAGCACTTTCCTTTGGATGCAATGGAAGCCAATTATTTTAGCATTTAGGGGGGAGGGGGAGGAAAGGGGTGCAGGCAACGCTGACCCGAATTTGAAATGCACCTTTGCTCAGTGGTTTGGAAAATTACCTAATTCAGCTTGCATTACCTTGCCAACTGCTTAATTCATTGTGATACTGAATCAAGTCCTCGGTTTGGGAAATCCAAAGCTTCATGCCATCCTATTGATTATCCTTGAAAATCGAACAGTGGTAGCTTGTTTGCTGTGACAACGTGATTGAATTCAGAGCCACAGTTGTCTCATCTGTAATTATGAAATCTGCATTCAGAACAAATGGGGCATAAGCCAAAGTATTAATTATAATACTATTTTGGGTAGATTGTGTAGGATAGATGAGCAATATTTCTAATAAGGAATTTTCCTGTCCGAATTTTTGGGAGGGCGTGGGTGGGAAGAAACCAATTCCACCAATTCAGAAACAGTTTATATTACAGAAATCAAGACTAAACCTGGAAAAGTAAATGGAATATATCTAATCTTTTTATCTGTACCAAATAAATTTCTGGCTGAAAAACTAGCGAGAATGGCAAAACTATAAATTTTTCTTCTCTCCCCACCATAACATTTTTATTTATATTGAGATTTGTGTCAAGGTGCACACATGGGAATATATTCTCTGTATCACCCCATCAGACTCCAAATATCCCTCAAATGTTTGTGAAATGTTAGATTTATTTCAAAGTAGGATCTTCATGTCGGATATATCTATTCCAGTTCAAGTTGGATTCATAAATTTATCTGAATGCCTCTTTCTATTAATGGCTTACCTTTTGGAGTAGCTTGGTCTTTCACTATAAACTAATAAGAAATATGAAGG
>JANHFT010007375.1:13558-24357 GCA_032467955.1 Pseudoxenodon macrops
CTGTGCCCAAACAGAGCTTGGAGGGGGGGAAAGCCTCCTGTTTCCAAACGCTGCTTGGAGGAAGAAAAAGCCTCCCATACCCGAACTGTGCTAGGGGGGAATCTCCGGAGATCTGGGAAGGCACGGGCGGCAGAAAGTGAGGAAAATGGTAGCCCCACTCTGCACATGCACGCCTCCTGCAAGCAGAGCAGACCCAAAAATCAGCTGGCCAGCGAGAGACACAGGAGGACCTGAGCTGAGCTGGGTGACAGCTCGAGTGCCCGCCGAGAAGGCTCTGTGTGCCATAGATTCACCATCAGGGTCCTAGAGTCTACAGACTCTTGAAGAACTGAATGGGAAATAACAGGCTTCAGATGAATGCTGGCAAGATTAAGTGTATGTGGATTTTGGACCCTACTGGTTCTAGGACTAAGCTATCTTTGGTGCTGGATGGGATCACATTGACCCAGATAGACTGAAGGCACAATCTGGGGTTCCTTCTAGATTCATTATTCCTTCTTGAAGATTAGGTACAGTTGCGGCTCGACCTTGAAGAGTATTCCAGTGCTTCAACTAATGCAGGGGAGGAGGAACATGCCTGCCACTAAATGAGGATGATAAGGGTGGACAGTTGCATCTTTGGCTCAATTATGCCAAAATGACACACATTTTACAAATAGGGCATTAGTTTCTGCCAAGACAAGGTGAAAACTTCGCTTTGATTATGGTTCAGAAAAATCCAAAGTCTGCTGGCTTTGGTTAATGCTGCAGATGAGAGGAAAGCTGAATCATGGTGAGGTGTCCTTCAAGAATGACTAAACAGCTATTCTCCAACTGAATTTAGGGGGCACTAGATAGGATCCAAGTCTACTCTTACCCATCTCATTGGTCTATCACAGATGAAAATCACCCTTTCTGGGGAAGAAGCTGGACCAGCAATAGACAGTAACTGCCAGGAAGAGGGTAGAACTGGTCTATAGTACAGCTCATGATCTGGGACAGTTACTGAGTAGTGGGCAAGGAACAGCCTAAAGGGAGAATTCTGTAGAGAATTAGCTGTTCAGCCTCAAATGAACCTTGTTTCTGCCATTTGGACAGATTTGTTTTTACAGACCTTCTCCTTTGATATGTAGATTAGGTTTGGGTAACTCATTTGGGGGTTTAAGGCATTTAAACCATTTTTGCTATTTTTATTTGATTAACTTAGTTTCAGTCTGACTGTCAATTATGTAACTGAGATGCTGATTTTCAGTCTGTTAATGTTTAAGGGAAGATGAAAACAGTATAAAGAATATATTTTGATATAAAGCTCCCCCCCCCAGCTTCCTTCTGCCCATCCCTGACAGCAGAGTGGATGATAAAGCTAAAGCTAAGGGTAATGCCATTCCAACCTACCAGGACCATTTCTCCTGCACCTCTGCCGGCTGTGCAAGTAGCAAATTGAAAATGCTAGGAAAGAAAAAATGGGAAAGTTTTGATTGGTATGAAATAGACAAATACATAAAAAATCAAAATATTTGATTAAGTAAATTGATACAGAATGAAATAAGTGAAATGTAAGATGGCATAAAATGAATTCAGGGTTACTGGAATACCATCCCAGGAAAAATGGAAAGGGAGCAAAAGAAGGAGGAAAGGAGAGGAGAGGAGGAAGGAGGAGAGGTATAGGGAGGGGGTGAAAGAGGAAGGAAGTAGGAAGGAAGGAAGGGAAAGAAAGAGGGGCTGCAAAACTTGGAAGGTGGGATGGTAAAATAGCAATCCTGAACTAATAAAAAATAAACGAGATGATTTGAAATATTTGCTATGTAAAAATAGATGAAATATGGAATGTGGAGATAAAATATGTAACTGTCTGTATGGAAAATAAAATGTTAATTTTTTTTCAAAAATAAGAAAAAGAAAATGCTGGGCCTAAGCCAGGGGTGTAAAACTCACAGCAGCACAGCAGTGTCACATGATGTATCGGGACTTTCCCCCCTTCGTTCAACGGGGCGTGGGCGTGGCCAATGTGTGACGCATCCGGCCTGCGGGCCGGGAGTTTGACAGCCCTGGCCTAAGCTGTGAAGGTTCTTTGTAGAGTGAGGTTGGAGATATGACTACATACAGCTGATCATCAGACTGTCTAGTTTGATCATGGAGATACACTTTCTTCTGAGCTGGAGATCTGTAGTACTTGGCTGAGATTTGCAAGTTGATGCCTTATATCCAGTCTATATTCTCCTACATGTGTTAGGGAGACATGTGCCATGCAAAATAATAATACTGCATGTCTGAGGCTGCATGTCTGAGATACCTTTTCTATAGGATAGTCTTTCTTTGGCCTAAAATCCCATTCTGTGCTACTGACTCCTTCATGGGACTGTTTCATTTAGTGAAGCTTATCAGTTGTTAGAAAACCGACTTTAAATCTGAAGGAAGTTCTGCTATGTACCAGACACTACATTGCTTCTCTGTCCACGTGTTTATACCAAAAGCAACTATAGAAAGTTACCCACCCTTGGAGAAAATATTTGGGCCGCATGCCAATTAGTAGGTGAGATTGAAATAAATACCATGTGAGTAAAAAAAAAAAAGGAAAAAAGTGAAATCATCTAATTTCCCCATTAACATCTCCTACTTTCTGTCTTAGATGTCTAATTAGGTCTGATTTCCCTAGGCAACAGGCTGCTAGGAAAGGCTCATGTATCATTCTCAATTGAGGTCTCAATTTATTGAAGATGGGTTTTGAAAACAGGTCAAGGGCCACATAAAATTAGGTTAAGACAATATTAGACCCAGAATCAAAGGTTGTGAATAGTGGTATTGACATAGCAGCTGATATACGCTGGGATAGTTAAAATAAGTCCATAACTGAAATATGTATGTTTGTGTGAGTCTGTGTATGTGCGAAATTAATTTCAAAGAAGGCCTTAGAACCAGCAAGGGTGTTGATTCTGATGACAAGTCTTAATTACTACTGTACAAACTATTTGCACTTTCAATTAGATATGGAAATATAGAAAGAGGAGGAGGAGGTGGTGGTGATCCTGAAGGCAATTTTATTATTTCCATAGGAAATAATATCTGCAGATCAGTTCTAATTCTGTATCGTTGAGAAAACAGTGAAATGTGATAGCTTTATAACTTTGAAGGACAGATCCTGCTGATGAACACTTACGAAGGTCAACGGCCTTTATGGTTTGCTTGTCAGCTTCCTGGAGAACATGTAGCTGGCTATTGTCAAAAAGAAACATATTTTGATCGTGTGGTGCAGAATATTCGGCTACTCCATAGTAAAAACCAATAAAATGAGATTGCCTGATTGTCTGCAATCATATTCAGCTCTAGGTGGAGCTTTTTCTCAAGCACCGTGAATGTGCATCTCCTTCGGTTTCTGAGAGCTGCCAACAAAGAGTTAATTTCCCAGATAACAAAATGGATGAGATCTATATTCATCTATAGAAAAAGAAGGGAAATGTGCATTGCTATTTTTTTAATTTAAGAATGTATTTGCTACTTTCAGTTTAAAAGCTTTACCAAGGTTAGTTGCATTAAAGCACAATAGAGATTTTCTATAAGATACGTTCAATGAGTAAATATGAGCTCAAAATTGTTTAATTCAGCTACTGAGCAATATAGGAGATGACCCGGCTGTGCCTGAGGGAGAGGGTCAAATGCATGATCAGTTTCAAGGACCTTCATACCCACAAGAGATCTAAGTCCACCCCACCTTGAATTCCATTGACTCTTATCTACTGCCAATTAGCTTTGACCGTTAGTAGTTCAGATTGTTGTAGAAAGTTTAAGCTTGCAATGTACCTTTATATTTATTTGAACTGACTAGATTTCTTGATTTCCCCGGTGCTTGACAGCGCAGCTGAAACAGTGGAAATAAACATATTTAATGGATCACATGGCAGCATGAATAGGCAGCATTCATTATGTAAATTAATGTTTAAAGGCCAGTAAGAAAAAAGGGACTTTGGTGCCGAAAAGACAATTAAGTTGGTTGCAGGGAAGCCTCACTAAACTGAGTTCTGTATTCCAAAAGTGAAGTCATAGATATCCTCTTCTCAAACACACAACTCCAGGGACCATAAAAGGGGGCTCACAGAGTCTTCTCCAAGTGCATTAGACTTCATCACGTTAACTCCACCCCTCCACCATCCCGTTATTGTTTTAAGAAAGGAATAACAGGCAGTTTTACAAAAACAGTTTACACCCTAATGGATTGCCGATGTAAAAAGTCATATAAAATTGTGAACGTGTGTACCTTAGCTGAGCCTAGCTTATAGGAATCACAGCTGGGGGGGGGATGTGGATAGAGCACCCATTCTATTTTCCTTTGTTGTTTTTCCTCAGTGATTCATTTCCACAGCCCATGGTCTGATTCAATGTCTTGCAGAACCAATGAGGCTGAGGAGATAGTGAATATGATGAAAGCTGAGGAACTGATTCCCAGGCAAGGACACATAAATCAACAGGAGACTGTCAGAACAAGAGATGTACAAGGTACTAGATAAGAAATTAACAAGGTACTAGATAAGAAACACCTTTTAAAGGGTGTTTACATAAGCATAAATACTGTACATGGTTATACTGAAGCTCACCTTTTCCTAGGTATCTGCTGGGCTTTGAAGGTATTTGATCTTACCTTCCACATTTAACTAGGACTGAAAATGAGAAGATTGGACCAAGAAATGGATGGTGGACATCTGAGTTTGACCTTAATCTCTACGGCACTCAATATTTGTATTCCTGGAGGTGCCAATGGAATACCTTGGACAGGTCTTTGATTTCTAGAGCCTCAGTGAAGTGACATCCTCAAAATTTATCTTGAGAATTGTTTGCTTCTTTTAGTTCCAGACTGTTCCTGATTTGAGACACATATTCCTTTGTTGTCTCTCTTTATTATCTTTCTTCATCTGATTAATGACACTAAAGGAACAGAGAAAGTAATAGCCCTTTTTAGTGTGCTCTACCTCCCTCCTGTTCTCCCATGGTGCCTTCCATACATATTGCAATGGTTCCCATTTGATTCACTAGGAAATGCTGGAAATCCTGAATCTCAACACATCTGGGGAAAGTTTGTAGACACAGAAAAAAAATGAATATGAATGGTTTGAATAGCTGGTGGTTCTATCACCTATTCCCATTGTCTTTATCCCTCATGCAAACAGAGCACTCAGAATCTTAAATTTGCAATCCCATTTTTAATTTTGCATTCATATCTAAAGCATACTTTAAAATGTTTAAGACAAATAGGGATGGAATGGCTAATATTTGGTCCTGCCTTCCTTTTTCCCTTCCCCCCTCTCTTTCCAGCAACACTAAATCATTATACTCTGCTCCCCAAGGAACAAGCAAATAGAGGAGACCACATGGTTTTAATTTTATTTATTAATTTACTTATAGGTTGCTCAAATTTGCAGATTGTACATATACATGTTTTATACCTACAACTATGTACAACTAATTGGGATTAAAATATACAATCAAGTAAAATCTAATATTATGAAGCAGAGATGTCTTAATGTATTTTTATTGCAAATTGGGCTCCTGAAAACCTGTTCATCATAATCATCTTACTAAAACATTTAAAAAGAAACACATACACACTATATATTTATACATATATGAATGATTTAGCTTATTTTCCATAAGTTGCATTATTTAAATTGAAAAGAAAGCATAACTTGCAGAAAGCTGTGTTTCTGGGCACAATTCATGATGAGGAATTATGTCTTAAGATATGTTTTGCCCTGAGAGTAGAATTAGATTAAAGGAAGGCTGCGTTGACAGATGGCAAATATTTACAAGTATATCTAAAAGGAAAAGAAGAACAAAGATGTTTTGCATTTATACAGCAATATCCCAAACCATGCAAAGCATTTGGCATGTTTTATTTCAATAATGATTACAACATCAGCAAGAGTTCTGTGATGCAGTCAAATCTTCTCAACTCCATGTTAAGAGGTGTTTCTGCATCTTGTGCCTTCCAGATATAGTGGAATTTGTGGAATGTAATCAGCAGGATCTAATAGAGTGAATTCACCAGAAAGCATAGCTAGTGTGGTTATTTTTCTTGGAAATTGTGAGAAGTACAATCTAAAGTAATACCAGATTGCAAAAAGCTGTATTGCAAGGATTAATTATGAAAAGATTTCATTTCACATAACAAATATTTCTGTTAGAGAAATCTGTGGTCCCTACAAAGTTTACTTAATTGTTTATTTTAAATATATCCAGTATCCTACTTTGCTCAGAAGGCATATCATTGTAACAAAACTTTAAGGTATATTAAAATCTTCTTTGAGCTGAGTGATTTCCTGGTGACTTCAGGGTTATGCCTGTGCCATTTCCTTGGCAACCATGCAGAAATGTTTTGCCATTGCCATCCTTCCTTGAGGATGTTAACTTTGCTACCTAAGCTACAGCCCAGCAATTTTCTGATCATGTTCATGTAGTTACTAGATCCAACTTTCTTAATCTTTTGCAAACAGCCAAGATTGGCCAAATGGTATTACTTGGCTGAGGGTTGTCACAAATTCATTGAACATAACTCTTAATGGAATAGACACTTACTCTCTATCTCTTACAGCAAAATGACTTTCTCTACTTGAAGGGTAATTATTATCATCATTGTCATCATCATTAATCTTTCTACATTCAGGAGCAAAAAATGAAACATACCTTGCCCATCTAGGAAATATAAAAATACAATGAATGTTACCAAAACATTGCAGAGTGAGAGACAAGGAAGTGACAAATACTTTCATAAAGTGTGGTTTGAAAAGACCATCCTTTCATTTCAACACAGCAACCATAGTATATAAACAACATACTATATAAACAATAAAATAGCTGGATCCTTGTTAATATGTCTTAGGTATTTGACAGGCTTATGTCTCAAGGAAAAAGGCTATCAATAGAAGAGGAAATGTCATCTTGAAAAACTGGACCAAGTAGCTTGAGGAATAGAGGAACTTATATGTTAAATGAAAAAAAAATTCAAACCCTGTATTATTTCATCATGCAGACTAAACTTTGATGGATCATTTGCTATTCTGGGGGAATGGGGCAGAGGTGGGTTCCTGCCAATTCAGATCGGTTCACTAGAACCTGTGGCGGGAATTTCCCCCCGCTCGCCGAACTGGCAGTGACGATCGACTGGACACGCCCCCGAACCGGTCCTCCAGCTGAAAATCATTCCTCCTGGTGAAAATTGCCTCAGAAATAACCCTCTGCGCCTCAAAATTGTCTCAAAAATAACCCTCATGCGCAGACGGTTATTTTCGAGGCAATCCCTGGATGCAACAGGGGTGTGCTTGCACCCGCAAAATGCACACTTCTGTCATGATCTGAACTGGTAGGAAAGGTAAATAGAACCCACCCCTAGAATGGGGTTCATCTTGTTTGGTTTGGATTAAAAAACCCTCTGCACAGTTAAAGTCTTACTTTAGCATCAACAATTTCAGAAAGATCAAGGATAAGCCTTCATCTTACATTGCTACTGTAATGTCAGTAGTAGAGCAAAGGTTGGCCCAATGTTTGTTATTGGGAACTAGTGCTGTCTCCCATTGTCAGCACTCTTCTAATACTGAATTTATATTACATTTGAGAAATGTCAGAACATTGTCCACAACTATTTTCTTTACAGAGATGTATAGTTTTGGAGAGGGAGATAGTTCAGAAAGCTTGGATAGATGCTTAAGCAGGATTTTAAATGTCTTATATCACTATATACATTTATGGAAAATAATATAAGCTAATGGTAATTTATCATTTTAATTAACAAATCTTAAGCACTTTAGTCCCACATACTGGGGACCGGAAAAAGGGAATATAGCATAAGTGGCATTTAACTTCCAACTGTTTCCACTGTTGGAAATATAATGTGATTCCACAACAGGAGATAAGAGACCTGTGATCCTCCAGGTCTTCCTGAATTACAATTCTCATCATCCTTGTGTTTAGAGTACATTGACCAGGAAGCTCATTTGTTCTTCATTTATGGCCCATAGACATATTTAGTCTGATCTTGTAAGGATCCTCTTACATTGTTATTACTGACCTTTAAAAAAAATCCTGTTCCCTCTCAAAAGCATTGAGCAATTTATCTGTGAAAATTTCTTGCATGTTTGGTCATAGTATCCACAGAGTAGAGCCAGGGCAAGAGATAGTGATAGTTCCAGAATCTCTTGGTGAACTTTTTGATTGAATTGTGATGCAAACCTACTTCTTCATTCACAAAATTCTGGTTCCCTTAGGAATATTTTTATTTAATGACATGGATGGCAACTTTTTAAAATTTGGAATGATCAAGAATAAAACATTAATTCTAATTTTGCTTTTTGTTTTTTACTGCATTTTATAATTCCCTCCCCACCCGCCTTTTTTTTGCTACTTGAAATCAGCTGCCTATACTATCAGGTATAGTATAGTTATAGAACTCAAATAATCCTTGAATTTATGTCTAACTCATTGCACTTGGAAAGCAATAACTTACTGTGGCCAACTTGCCAAGGCCAACTCACTGCAGCCAACTCACCATAGCTAACTCACTGTGTCCAAGTCACCACAGGAAAACTCAATTTAATTATTTAAAATAATTTAAAAATATTTTATTTTGTCATTTACGTTTCATTTTGTCCCTCCTATTGCATCCTTTCTTCCACCATTCTTTCATATTAATGTAACTCTTGCCCTGAGGCCAGTTGGCTGTGGTGAGTTGGCCATTATACTTATTGCCTGATTCATCTGGTTGTTTGGATTCTGAACTGGCTGAGACCTTGGACATTGCCTTTATTGTCCTCATAATGAATGGCTTCGGGCAAAGTGGTTACATTTATTTCTGATAAAATCTGTGGGTTCAGAACCTAGAAAAGATTAAACTACAAGTAAAACAAAACTAGACCATTTTGAAGAATGGAAATAGATTGTGTTCAGCTGTCTTGACACTACTGCTACAAATAGATAAACTAATGTAGTGGGACTGGCAACAAATAAAAATGCAGCCTCTTAGTCTTGCACACTTTCAGATACTAATCCATTTCAGTATTTTTGTAACTGATTTTTTTTAGCATATCCCAGGTTTTTTTTCTATTAGATTAAGGCTTTTTTTGATAATATACTGTAGATTTTTCAAATGACATTATACATTTCCCCACCAAAATTTCTCATTTTTCCAAATCTACAGAGTCTTGAAAACAAATTATACATGGGGGTTCAGAACTTAGTATTTCTATCTATCATTTACAATAATTCTCTGAAAATACACAATCCTTTGTTTTCAAAAATGCAGATGCCTTCTATGGTAAAATATTGAAAAGAATTCCAGAAATTATGCAGTGTAAGGCTTTCATAGTTCGCCTAATGTAAACATAAATTTCTGTAGTTGTTTTTCTAAAATATGTAATAATTCCTATTATACAGTCTAATGCATTTAGTTGCTGTTGTATATAACATGCCTGAATATATGAGGCTCTTCTTGTATGATGTTTTGACTGGCAAATGGCAAACAATAGAAAACAGTATTAATGCAGTCAAAAGAATGAAGATAAATTAAAGAATAGGAAGCGTATTCCTTCACCATCCATGTTAAAAAAAAGGGGTATGTAGCAGAAGCAGGATTATAGAATGCTTTTCTTTTTCAAAAGACAAGGAATATTAACAATAGTTTTGCTATTTAGAAGGATGGTTTGATACTACGGTAACATCTTAAAATGGGAAGACATAACAATTGTTTATTGGCTTATTATGAAAGTTCCTGTCATTTTTCATGTCTTTAGAAAAAAATTAATATCAGGCATTCAGGTACTCTGAGAATAGAATGTGTAGTTTGTCAGTAGTGCTCTAGAATATACAGGGAAGCTGTAGGTAAAGAAACAGCAGAAATGCTAAGACCTTCCTCCAAAATTAATGGTGTTTTTGTATGTTGGTGATGCAAAATGCTTCAGTTCTCATTTATATCTAGTTCAACAATACATTTGTTGGGCTTTATGTTTGTGATTTCATTGAAATTCATATAAGATAAAATTAGAATGTAATTGGTGATCAGAAGCTGGGAAGTGATAACTTGTAGCTCCACTCCCTTTATTGTTTTTTTAATGGAATTGCAGATTACTAATAAATCACAAGCAATGTTTTTTCTGTGTGTTTCTGGGTTTTAGAAGAGCTTGAAGAAAGAATTTTTTCCCCATTTCTTCCTCCTTAGACTTTCTCACTCACTGTTGCTATGAGGAACCTGAAAATTTGTCTCACAATTGGGCTGAACTTTGTGGCAAATTAAGACTGACCTTTTCTCCCTGTAAGTTCCTTTGAAATTTCTTTGATGCTTCATCATTTAAGTAGGAGCTTGTACGTTTGCACTGAAAACTTACGAGAGGCATATTTTAATCATATAAAATTATGTGTCAGATATGTCTTCCTCTTCAGTTAAATTCAGGCATTTGGAAAAGTCTTCATTCTTTCACTAGGTATTGGAGGTAAGGAGAAGTAAGTTGCAGGAAGAAGATTCTGTTTCTAGAATGTATAAAAGGATTTCAAATGAATGTTGGAAATGTAAAAGTGAAGACGGGACCTTTTATCATTTATGGTGGACATGTGATAAAGCAAAGAAATTTTGAAGTAAGATTCATATTTTAATACAGAAAATTATTAGGTAAAGATGAAACCAGAAATTTTTCTTTTGAGTTTAATGGAAAAAGACATAGGGAAAAAAATTGGAACTTTGATCTTATTTAAGTTGGGTATGCCTAGAACTGGGTATGCCTAGTTTAATGAAAAGAAAGACTAGGGGAGACATGATAGCAGTGTTTCAATATCTCAGGGGTTGCCAC
>JANHFT010007376.1:7228-27648 GCA_032467955.1 Pseudoxenodon macrops
CAATATCAATAAGAAGTCATAGGATACAAGCAACAAGTTACAGTCCTGCAGTTGTAAGTGGGAGGAGATGGTGATAGAAATAATGAGAAGACTAATAGTAACAGTAATGCAGTCTTAGTAAGTAGTTTGGCAGTGGTGAAGGAATTATTTGTTTAGCAGAGTGATAGCACTGTTCTTGTGTCTAGTTGTCTTGGTTTGCAGAAATCCCCAAACTACGCACTTATAACTGTTTAAGTGATTCCATGAATGTTTTCCATATTCCATATCCACCAGGATTACATTACAAGCAAAATCTGGAATCATATAGCATCCTAGAATGAAAGCTTACCATATATATGTTCCCAGCATTGTATACCTGAGGGGATTGCCTTGTCTTCTGTCCAATTTCAGTTATTACATTTGAAAAGAATAGCCTTGCAATAATTCACTGAGTAAGCAGGCAGAGGAAACTAATTTTGTCAGCAGAGGAATCCTAAAAGCTTCGCGCTTAACTAAGTTGAGAGACCTGAGCTGGAAGCAAGAGATGCTTCTGCTGACAGTGCCATAAGAAATAAAATAAAAATGAATGGGCAGAAGCTTGCAGTTGTGGCCTGCAATCCTGTGTAGTGTTTGTGTTCCTGCCAAGAACAATCTGGCACATAGTTGCCCCGAATGCCAGTTTCAATCAGTTCTTGAAGAAACGATCAAAGGATACACTGTATAAGATAGAGCAGGGGTGTCAAATTTGCGATGAAACATCACATGATGTATCATAACTTTTTTTTCCTTCGCTAAACCAGGGGTGGGTGTGGCCAGCAGGTGACGCATCTGGCCACGAGTTTGATATCCCTGGGGTAGAGGATGAAGATTGATAAGATCCAGAAAAGAAGTTCTACATCAAAAACTGAAATTATTGGTCATAAGGAAGATAGTGAAAGAAACATGACTGGTGAACAAGATAATTTGCAATGAATAATTTTCAGGCTCTTGCATATAAAATAGTATCTAAGCCTTTGGTGGGAGTGATGGGTGAGAGGCTGTGGAACTGCAGGCAGGATGGGAGAAGAAAGGAAGAAGAATATGTCTATCCCAGGCAAGAAGATAAAGAACCATGATAATTGGGTATTCAATATAAAGAACTAAGGAGAATACAAGGTTACCAACTGACCTATCAACTGATGAAGTATGCTATTTACCAGCAGTAAAGTTCATGATAATTTAACTTATCAAGTCCCCAGTAATACAAATTCCTTTCTGTTGATACATGTGGGAACAAATGATACCATAAAAAAAAAACTACTATTGCAATCAGCATGGACTTTAAAGACCTAAGGAGGAAGTTTAGGATCCTGGGAATTCATATAGTAGTTCATTCATCCTTTTAGTCCATGGAAAAAGCCTGAAAAGAAGAATGCTCCCCATAAATAACTGGCTGAGGAAATGTAGCTAAAAGAGATTTAATTTCCAGAACAATGTTCTGAATTATCTAGATGATAAACTACTGACATTAGATGGGTTGCAGCTCACAAGAACTGGTAAAAATATGTCTGGTTGAAGAGTTTGAGTAGAAGGGTTTCAAATTGAATCCTGGCGGTAAGAAATGTAAATCCTAAAGTAAAGATCTCAGATAAGGATGTGTGTACTATAGAAAGAAATGGGAATGTCACAGTATACTTTGGCCTAGTAAACTGCTAATTGAAAAGATCAGGAAAAGCTTTGGGTTAAAAGTTCATGACCTTCATAACTGTACACCATCTCAGAGCACAGGAAACAATTGAGATTATCTTGAACTTTTACAGAAAAGCAAATATGATTTCATAGATAAAAGAGTTCTAGTGGGATGAATTCCATAATTGGAATACAGCAATTGAAGAATATAATTTATTCAACAGAAACACAGAACAGGGAAGAAGAGCTCCATTGGATGTTAAAAGTGTCCATTGTCAGTTGATAAGTCCAGGGAATGAACTTGGAATTTTTATAAGGAATAAAAATAAGGTGAAGAACAAATTCAGGTAGCCCTCAACATGCAACAGTTCATTTAATGACCATTCAAAGCTACAACAACACTGAAAAGAGTGACTTCGGACCAGTTTTCAGAGTTATGACCTTTGCAGCATCCTCGTGATCATGTGATCAAAATTCAGATGCTTGGCAACTGGTTCATATTTATGACCGTTTCTGTGTCTCAAGGTCATGTGATCACCTTTTGCGACCTTCTGACAAGCAAAGTCGATGAGGAAGCCAGATTCACTTAACAACCGGGTTACTAACTTACCAACTGCAGTGATTCGCCTAACAACTGTGGCAAGAAAAGTCATAAAATAGGGTAAAACTCATTTAACAAATGTCTCACATAACAACAGAAATTTTGGGCTCAATTGTGGTCGAAAGTCGAGGACTACCTGCAAAATTAATATGGTGCATTTTATTGCCCGAATGATAAGGAAAAAATGTGCTGGTGCCTTACAGAATACAGATCTGTCAAAGAGACATGAAGGGGAACTTTAACCTAACATCTATTGGGAAGGAAACCTTGCTAAGCATGGTCCTACCAGAAAATCCCCAACTTATCTTACAGGCAATTTCTTCTTTAGACACTGGAAGGAGGAACAAGAAGATCAGCTACCCTTGAGCTTGAACCAAGGGATAGGGAAGGCTTGACTGAGGAAATATAAGTAGCAGAACATTAAGGGGAACTGACCATTTATTTTAAGGGGAACTAAAGCTGAATTTTTTATTGTTCAGTCACTCAGTCACATCTGACTTTTCATGACCTGATGGACGTCATTTCAATAGAACTGTCTGTCAGGAACCGCATCGTTGAACTTTTGTAACCTTATGCTTCTGTCGTTAGTGACAGTGTCTAGCCACCTTGGCATCTTTTTCAATGGCTGCATTTACTCAAACACATATCATCGCTTTCAAATAAAATAAAATAAAAATAACAACCTAGATTCCAAAAAAACTAAGACCAAAGAAAAGCAGGATTGTCTGGCAAGGACATCTACTAGAGGAAACAGTTGAAGAAGGGTAGAAATTCTTTTTTTAAAGACATCAAAGCTACTATTGCAATAATTCCAAAGAAGAAGAAGGGGGGGGGAAGAACAGCGGAAGCCCAATGTGGTTATAGTTGACGTTACTGCAAATCTGAAAATTAAAGAGGAACATGGAAAGTTAAAAAAATGAGAATAACAATAAGGCTTTGGTAGTTATTAGGGCATCCATATTCAGGCTATAATAATTCAATCAACCCCTTGATAGCAGCAAATACTTCTAAATACGTGTAGATCTTAACGTATAACCACAATAAGGAACAGAATGTCCATCACCAAGTGATGTAATTGCTTAACCATGCTTCATTTTACAACTTTTTTTGCTCTGGTTGTTAAGAGAAGTCAGCTTCCCCTCCCCATTGCCTTTGCTTTATTATGTGACCCTTGAAACTGCAATGGTTACAACTTTGAGCACCGGTCATAAGTCACTTTTTTTGGCATTCAACTTGGAATGGTTGTTAAATGAATGGTTGCAAGTCAAGCATTACCAGTACGGGAAGGAAGGGAAAGGAATGAAAAAATATACTAGCTACTCCATAAAAATGGGATGAAAAATGCTAATAGGAACAAAAAGACAGAACCATTTAACTTCTATTTTAATCTTCTTCAATGTGAAAACATTGTTGCACTAGGAAATTGGGTAAAACAGGATAAAAAGATGAGCTTGCAGCAGTGGTGAGATTTTTAAAAAATTACTACCAGATCTGTGGGCGTGGCTTGGTGGGTGTGGCTTGGTAGGTGTGGCTTGGTAGGCATGGCAGGGGACGGATACTGTAAAATCTCCATTCCCACCTATCCTCAACATTTCTGCTACCAGTTCTCCAGAACTGGTCAGAACCTGCTGAGACCCACCTCTGGCTTGCAGCTTTAATTAATAAAAATGTGTATAACATATATAACAATTTTTGAATATTTTAGATCTCTAGACACAGGTACATTGCATCATAAGGAACCAAATGAATTAGCTGATGGTCTGGTCAATCTTTGAAGAATCCAAGAGACTAGCCAGGTGCCAGATAACTGAAGAGGTGCAAATGTTCCCCTTTTCTTTGGGGGTAGAGGAGTTGCAAGGAATTACAGAGCAGTCAGTCTACTATTGATATCTGGAAGATGTTATTGTATAACAGAAAGTGGTTAATCTATAATTACTTTGAAAAAATGCAGAAATGACTAGATGTCAATGTGAATTTGTCAAGAAAAGACTTTTGTGAGACTAATCTTGTCTATCACATTTTTGTTGCCTTAGCAGATTGTGAAAATGCTCTGGACATAATATATCTTAATTTCAACAAAACATTTGACAAAACATTTCATAACATTCCAATTAAGTTGAACTGAATAGCATGACAATTAAGGGGATACATCTTAATTTAAAAAAAAAATCTTACCACAAGAATTGTTTGATGGACTGGAATGAGGGATGTACTGAGTTTATATCTACATTAAGGTTTATTTTTGGACTCTTTAGTCTTCAATATTTTTATTAATGATTTGAAGGAACAGTTAGGGCAAAAGTCAATCAAATTTGCAGATAGCACAAAAGTAGGGCAATATTGACAGGTTTTAGAGAATGGAAGTACAAAAATAATAAAATTTGACAATATTAACAGAAACAAAGCTTTTTGCTTACAAAATAAAATAAAAAAGAACTAATATATTATGGGAAAACAGCTTACTAATAGTAATAGTGAAAGAGAATTTGAAATAGTAATTGAATGCAAAGCGAATATGAGTCATCAATGTAATGAGGCAGCAAAAAGGCAATGCAATTTTAGGCTGAGTTAGTAAAAGTTTAATTTCAAAGCCACAGTAAACTATTGCATCTTAATATGTTTTAGTCAGATCTGAGTAACACACCATAAAAAAGTTTCAGAGAAATTGGAACAGGTTCAGAGCAAAATAGCAAAAATGATCAGGAAACTACAAATTAAGACCTGTGAAGAGAGATGGAAGAAGCTGGCCCATAATGAGTTGAGAAACTCTTCTCAGGAAGGATAGCACTTTTATATTATCAGAAATGTGTTACAGAGAAGTAATGATTGATCCCTTGTTGCAGAATTCAGGTAATTTTATGGAATTAAATTACAGGAAAACAGAAGAGTATTTGTAGCTCAGGATTGAACTGTAGGGTCTTTGGTGCTGTCTGAGCTTGGTTATTTTCTTGCAAACCCCACTCTCTACTAACAATGATGATGTTACCTAGTTTGGTAATGAAACATCTGCAAGAAAACAATCAAATTCAGAGACCACCAAAGACCCCATGGTTACAATAGGATACATTCCACTCAATAGAGTGTCCAGAAAGTCCAGTTGCCTCTTGAAAAAGCACCTTTGGGGCAAACATGATCTGGATGATCTCCATAGACATTCCACTCAATAGTTTGAAAATATTTATCTGGGTAGGTAGGTAGAGCAACCCATCAGATTGGTGGTCTCCTTTTCGCTGCATCTGCTCAATCAGAGACTAGTAATCTGTCAGGGATGATTCAATATATATATTTCTTGTCTTGAGCAAGTAGTAGCTCTTTTTAACTCTTAACAGGGCTGGTAAAATTATAAGTATCCTTCCATCTTGTCAGATTGCTTTTGAGTAGCACTTTTATTGAATACTTTTCTTGTTTTATTCATCAAATTTTAAAAGGACTCCGGACAGATCTTCTATGTCTTTTAGCATTATTCCTATCAATTAAAAAAACACATAAGAAGTGGATGAAACAGTTGCACTAAGTTTCTTTATTGTTGGTACTAAGATTTAACCACCTGGAAGAATCCTTGGAAATCAATCAAATTCAGAAACATTGTGTTTTTCCAGAATCATTGCAAAACATAATTTTTAGAACAATACTAGAGGAAGTTTTATGTAGTACTTTATATGGAAATGGGTTTATTATTGGGCTATAAAATAGAAATCAACATCACCATGTTTGTATGCATATCTAGCATACATCAATATTATTATATTTCTTTGATGTATAATTTTTTGACATTGTTAATTTGTTTTGTTATTCCCCTTTCTCTTTGTTTGCTTGTATTTTCATGTTTGATGCTATAATCTAATACAATACTATTTTAAAAAGGGTAAACATCCTTTCTGAAAACAGAAGAACTTTTTTTTTTTAAAGAAAAACCAAAAAAACTCGTATAGAAAAAAATAAACATAATCATACCACTTGTCCTGCTTATAAAAAGTCTCTGTTGAAAAAAATTAAATTGTATGGCATGCAGGGCAAATAAAAATGCTTATGATTCCCCATAATCATACATTGTTAAACATGCCGATAATATAGAAAAGAAAGCAGCTCTGCAGACAGTCTGTCTAATAACTTTATTCCAGTCAATCTACATATAGCCATACAAAATTTTGTTTTTACTTTCATTTGGGTATTAGCTACATCCATTAAAGGAAAACGTTCACAGAATATCTGCTATGTTCATAATCTCAACAAGGCAAATATAATAGCCGAATATTGACTATCTGCCCTCAAGTGCTTAGCTGGAATGACATTAATCTCATTTTCATTTCTGTGCATATGAAGGTTGTGCAGGGAGCTTTATTTTATTCATAGCTTCTATTGCACTGTGAATGCAAAACTCTTCTATCAAGCATTTTAAGCTTGGCCCACCATTAGGGAAGAAGTTGTTGTTTGCCGACAGAGGAATAAGTAGTGAAGACGTATATTAGTATGTTTACTCATACCAAAGCTCTGAATAGGTTTGCCAGATGTTGCTGAAGCAATTAATCAGCACTGAAAGAATATTTACCATCTATCTTAGAGTGAAAAACAACAGTTCCTTCCATCCAGATAAGCAATTATCTGAAGCAACATCTTGGTTAAGGCCGGAAAACCAAAGTTAATTCCACCTTTACACTCCAGAATCAACTACTGGAAGACAATCACTTTGTCTTTTGCAAGGCACCTTTATCTTTTTACAACAGAATAACAGCTGACTTAGCATTTGTAACCCAGGAGCCTCCAAATATGTTGGAAAACCCCATGTTGGGACAGGCTGAGTGGGCTAGATAAGTTAGTAGATCAAAATCATTAAACTGGATTCCTGTCATGCACCCAGAACCACAAACACGATTATAGATGCTCCTTTGATACCCATCAGTCTCCTTTGTATATTAAAAAGTTGTTGTTGTTTTTAATGAGAAACTGCCATGCTGCAAACCAGCAGCACTTTCTGTGTAAGTTTCAAATGTTATTCTATTCAATAAACTTCCTTAGAAACTTTTTTAAATAAGGGCATTTGCATCTCATTATATAGTCCTAGAGAAAACAGACAAAGGTGACCTGAAGTATAAGGTCATGTACTTTAGAAGAGGAAACCAGATGGGGCAATAGATCTCCTTTGATCCCAAGTCATTTTGCAAGAGGATATTCTTACAAGTGCAAACTTATAAATTGATGGGAAGCCACCCGGATCATAGTTACAGCATTCCTCCCATTTAATGTTTTATTTTTATTTTTAATTTATAAGGCTGCCAACTCCATAAGGGTTCTGGGAACCATCCATTCTAAAAAACAATACAGGTAGTCCTTGGCTTACAACAAACAGTTCATTTCGTGACCATTTAAAGTTACAATGGCACTGAAAAAAGTGACTTGTGACCATTTTTCACACTTACAACTTAAACTGACACACTCACGCTTACAATTGCAGCATCTCCATGGTCATATGATCAAAATTTGGATCCTTGGCAACTGACTCATATTTATGACTGTTGCAGTGTCCCAGCAGTCACCTGATCCGCTTTTGCGACCTTCTGACATGCAAAGTCAATGCGGAAGCCAGATTCACTTAACAACTAATCTAATAACTGCAGGGACTCACTTAACAACTGTGGCAAGAAAAGTCATAAAATGGGGCAAAATTCATTTAACAAATGTTTCACTTAGCAACAGAAACTTTGGGCTCACTTGTGGTTGAAAGTCAAGGATTACCTGTATGAGACCAGACTGCCATTCATTATATAACCCCAGGCCTTGGGAAGAGCTACATTTTCAAAGGGTCTTTGAAATGCAGTCAGGGTAGGAACAAAAGAGATCTTAGGAGGTCCATGTGGGTCCAGAAAATAAGCGCTGCGATGGAGAGAATTCATACTTTCTAGTTCCTATCAGGTGACACTCTGTGCAAATTGGAGCGTGCCAACTCTACCCAATCCTATGGGATGGACAGAAACTCTAGAAGGTAGATCCTATGACATGATGGTGATAACCGGCTCCTTGACTTGCACTCAAAAACTCACCAATAGCCAGTGCAGTTCAAAAAGCAAAGGAGTTACATGGGCATGACATGGCTTGCTCATCTGGTGGTATTATGGGGCAGTGGCTGCTTTCAAGAGGTTTTCAAAGGCAGTCCACGGAAAGAGCATTGCATTAGTCTACTCACAAGGGGACCAAGGCATTAATGCCTGTCTGAGGAGCTTTTTTCCCCCTCACCCCTAATCTAGGTGGGTACAATTGGCAGACAAAATGTACGAAGGTCTACTTAGTAGGAAGACCTTTGTAGAAAGGCCTACTTAGCTACAGCTGCCACCAGCTCCTTGAGCAGAGGTTGCAAGTCCAAAAAGCCCTCCAAATTTTGCACCAGTCCCAAAAGGAAAAATGCAACTCCATTCAGCACTTTAAGGTGGAAATAACCTGAGTCACCACTTCCTGGTATAAATACCCACAACCAATCAGTATTATAGCAGTTCAGCTTAAATCAGTTCTGCCCAATCTGTGTCCCCACAGCCTCCAGATATTCAGACAAGACCTTCATCTAGTTGACCTGAGTTGAGTTGTACAGTCTGTCAAATATTTATAACCAGATTGGTTGTATATGATGGTAACTGTATCTCAGCATGATGTGTGGCTATTTTGGGAGGAGGAATTCTGTTGCGGATACTCACTCATAGTGAGTCCAAAATACCAATTCAACATTTTACATCTGGGACAGTAAATAGTGCACAAATCAGAAATAGCGTTGAACAGCACACTTTAATACAAGTCCAAGAAAAAAAATCAACTAAGTATAATGTGATTCACTATCATTTAATGTATACATGTCATATAATTGCAATATCAACTGAGTACTGAGCACCATCTATACTGCTTAACAGTTGCCCAATTAGGAGATAAAGTTCTTTAAATGAGGTATATAATTTTAGATGATCTATACTACACAAGGTAAATTGTTGGAATCATATGCAGAATAGTCCAGCTAGTTAAAATAATGCTAGGATAAGTAACCCAGTAAATCTTGAGCATTTTGTAACTGAGATTTCTTATATTGTTGCTCAGAAGGGAAACATTGTTTTCAGTCAATAAGCTCTTCATCCTGATAGATACCATTGTACATTTATACTTATAGAGTATTATCTGTGATGATATCTGGCCCATCTTATCTTTTATCCTCCTGTTTTGCAATTGTCTTGTATTTTTTTTCAAGAATCAAGATCTTCTCCAGTAACTCCTGACCTCAAAAAAGTCTACCCTTCAGCATTATTTTCATTATTAGTCAGCAGTCTACTTTATCTAGAATTGAACAATTTGTTCTTTTTGCAGTTCAAGTTATTTAACCAGTTCAGCTCAATTCATAATAACTCTATGTGATTGTTAAATTATTCTGTCACATCTTTAAAAATGACAGTAATAATTTCCCTCTTATGCTGAGGATGAAAACAGGTATCCAAGTACCTTCCAACTATATCCTACCATCACTCTATTCAAGAAGTGATAGACATTTCCTTTATTATGTATCATGCAAAGTATTGCCTATCTTTCTTGGCCTGAATACATTATTTTAAGTTTGGTAAACAATGCCAATAAATTCTTATTGGTCTTGTTGATGCTGTTGTCATATTCTGAGTAGAGGAAGATCTTTGCATGTGTTCATATTGCCTAAGAAAAAATGGATTGTTAGTTCTACCCTCCTTTCCTCATTAAAAAAAATGACATGTTTATATCAAGTTTCCAGCAAACCTGCAATAGTACTTCTTGGCTTGAGATGTGTTTTCATCACTCTACAAGTGACGTACAGCTCTACAGCTCTATTTCTCCTTGTATTCAGAAACAAGACTGTAGTTGTGAAGAACTAGCATCCAGCTATGGTAATGGAAGGAATGAAGGCTAGCAAGCTGAAAATATGTTTGTTCAGGCATCGTAAGAGTTCTACGGAACATATTCACAATCAAGTTTCTATGGGCGTTTGCATCACCTAGCAATTGCACATATAAATCATGGAGAGAAATAAGGTACTTGTTTTCCTTCTTTGAATTTGTTCAAGAGGAATCACTTTTTTTTTAAATTGCAGTTTTTTCAACTCTATGAAACCAAGTTTCACCAAAACAGGAGAACCTTGTCTCAAATATGTTATTAAGCTTAAGGTAATAAACTAACAAGTAGTATTTAAGAAGAGAATTTTGAAAACAAGATGCACCCATTTTGGCTCTTCCTTAAAGTGATTTCAGTTCCAGCCACACATTTTCATCTAACCCAAATGAATATAGCAGCTGGTTAAAGTTAGAATTAAGAGGGCTGTTCAGTAAATGCAGGAATATATTTTCTTGATAAAAACCAAGTATTTTTAGCCAGTTGGTAAAAGCAATATCAGCCCTCAATATTCCAACCAAAAAGATACAAGAGCCAAGTCAGCTTGTAATTATAGACTGATAAACCATCAGATGGAATTTGTGTCAAGTATAACTTGTTTAGAGCACTTTTTTAAAAAGACCAACTACAATAAATATTTGCAGCAACATCTCAGCCTCATGCCATCTTTTTAAAAAACCAACTATGAATGACACACAGAAATACTGTAATATGGATGAGAATGTGGTAGCATCTTATAACATAACCCTTCAAATAAATGAAAATTAAATGCAAAATAAAATAATTAGTCCCTGGCATAAATGTTGAATGAGCAATAGCTCAAGCTAACAATAATACTTTAAGAGTTCTGCCAATTTCTAATAGATTATAACCATCATTTGTATATTTGTAAAATTTCTGGGTTACCTCAAAGCAACATAAAGTCTAAACTTTATAATAATTTATAAACTTAAAGCATTATACCAAGAGGACAACTCCTTAAATAAATAAATAAAAGCAGAACTAAGCTCTCTGGAAAACTCAAAGAACAAACTAGTTGAAACCTAAATAGATAATTTTTCATCCAGTTTTACTTTCAATAAATTGCCATCCTGAACCCATCTGGTTCTGGAATATACAAATGGGCCTCATAAGCAGACTTTAAATAATGAACAAGTATACACAGGTAAAGTACTCTTTCAGGTATTTTGCCCTCTTATCATTTCAGACTTTATTGGTAAAAACAAAGACTTTGAATTTTATCTGGGATAAAATTCAAGATAAATTAGTCTTGATCCAAGACTAATATAATACATTCAGCAAAATGCTATCAGAAGACAATATGGCCACTGCATATCATGTGGAGTTTCCAAATCATTTTCAAGGGTAGCTTCACATGGACCTCATAACAACTCAATGATAAAACTCAGTACTCTAATCACATATCTAGAAGAGTTTTGGTGGGAACACACTTTTTTTCTCTTTTAATGACACCATAATCCCTTGCATCGGGATAGAGTCAGGGCAACTGAATGGAGCTGAGTGTTTACTGGCCAGATGCCCTTCCTGTCACCAATGCAGAGTTCACAGTAGATATATTCTCATTGTGTCCAGAGAGAGAAATATCTGCCTCTACCTAGGATCGAATTCAGAGACTCCTGATTGTGAGGCAAGGGCTCCACCTCTAGGCCCACGCACCACTCTATGGGAACACACATATGTCTCAGAAATATTCTAACAAAGAAATACTTGTGTGGCCAGCTATTCAAGGAGCAGGTACAACGAGGTGGCTTCTGCTCTATCGGTTAGGAAGAACACTCTGACTCAACCTTTCCTGAGAGCAAGAACAGAATGAAATGGAAGCAATGGTTTGGTATTTTATCATCCAGACAACAAACAAATTCTGATTTATTTTCTGCTTCAATCTGTTATTTGCACATTGCTTTGAAAAAACATAGCTCTGAAAGGTGTAGTATAAATCTCAATCTTTACTATATACTCCACTTGGTTTTACACACAGTAGTTTCATTTTTATAAGTTGGTAAAAATATTTTGGAAATGCACAACTGTTATGGTTATAACTTCTCTTTAGCATTTGTACAACATTCAGGACAGGGCTTCATCTTGTTCTAAAAATGCATGGTGAAATGAAGCTGAAACCTGAGACTATGAAATAGTCCAATTTGGACTATTATATTGCAGTTTAAATAAACCAAAATATTCAGGAAGTGTTTGCCAAAACTACTAACCCTTCTTTCTTCAGTATGCTTGGAAGAAATCATGGTTTGTCAGAAGTTCTACTTATCAATGTTACAAGTCATCATCATACACTAAAGTGTGGGTTCAAATCCTGATTTTTTCCATACCTGATAAAATATTTTCCCAAAGTGGACAAAAATTGTGTACCATGATTAACCATGGGTTTCTGGTTGCAGAATTCTGCAACGTGTTTAAAACAAAATGTCCACACACCCTTCTCAGCTGACTAAGCCAAGAAACAATAATTCAATGTAGCCAATAAATGAATGGCAGAGAATAAATATGAAACTAGACATTTCCCAAGTCCAAATCTAGTTTTTATTTCTCATATTGTGCTGATCCCACCTTTGCTGCATCAAAGGAAGAATAACATGTTGTCATTACACAAGAGAACTATCCCATGGTAACCCTGATCGTTTCTGTATTGAACTTTTTATGGTGTGCTATGGAATTATTTTTAAACAACTGAATTATTGTTCTAGTTTCTAGAAAATACAACAAAAGCTTAGCTGCAAAGTTTTCTAAGTTTTCCATTTAAGACGTTTATATATAGGCACAGAAACAAATCAAAGATGAGTATGTAACGCCACCTTCTGGTCGATACAGGACAAGCACACATTTACTGAGGAAAACAGCAAATTCAAGACGCCACTGAAAATCAACAAAGTAATCTTTGTTGCCTTATATTTACAACTTCCAAGCTGCTAAAAAAATAAGTTATAATGGCCAGCTGTTCCAAACATTAAAAGATAGGTTGGAGCACAAAGGCGAAAAGGGTGTACAATTTCCCAGCATTAAAAAAAGGGAGGCAATTAATATAAATTGGGGCCTACTGGTCTACTCCCATTAGCAGCAAATACTTTTCAATATTTATAAAAATAAAGCATACAATATATATATATATATAAATAGAAGCACTAACCATTAGTTCGTTAATCTGGTTGTGCAAATTATTCTAAGATAAGGCTGTCAAACTCCCAGCCCGCAGGCTGGATGCGTCGTGTGCTGGCCACACCCATGCCCGATTTCGCAAAGGGGGAAAAAATCCGGATACATCACGTGACACCACTGTGACAAGGTGAATTTCACACCCCTGTTCTAGGATAACCTGGTTATGCCTTCGTTCATTCAACCATTCAACTAATAAGTTCAAGAAAACTTTCCAATAGAAAGAGCTAGGACAAAAACTAGATTTAGTTTCATCTAATTTAATTCACATACAGTGAATGTGCTTACTCCCCAAATATTGAATAGTTTTTCTCATCTGTCACATTAAAAATATATATATAGTCATTACAGAGATTTTAAGAGCTGAAGACAAGATTTCCAGGACTTCATATGTCCCTCAGTGCATATCATTAGATTAAAGATGGAGAACACCTGGCCCATTTACAAAAGCCCTTTTAACCATATGGCTCAACCCAGCTATAACAGCTGACCCTCCCTAAATAACATCAGTAAAAACAAAGTAAAGAGTAAACAAAGATGAAATGGGTGCTGTTCAAAATATTAACGATCAGGACTACAAGATTTTGGAGAATGTATAAATAACTGGAAATTTACTATAAAAGAGAGACTTATAAGGTGGGGAAGGAATCCTTGCTGTTCCCTGAACCTCATTGTTTTCTTGCAGACATTTTGTTACCAAACTAGCACTGATGATGTTACCTAATTTGGTAATGAAACATCTACAAGAAAACAGCCAAGCTCCGAGAGCAACAAGGACTCTTAATTTCAACCCTGAGCCACAAATATTCTCCATCAGAGAACTACAAATCTAACGAATACATACAATAAGTGAATAATTTTGAGGCAACAGTCAGTTTGGCTTGTAAGGTCCATACTTGGTTGGGGTGGAGGAGGAAATGTCAAAACCTGCAAAATGGCAGGTGCAGTGATACAATCTGCATCCTGCCTGTTTTGTACCTGTGCTGTATCACATATATGTAAAAAAAAGGGATAGAGTTGGGATCACAATGCCATGCCTACCTTTTTGGTTCTTGAACCTTACTCCTTGCAGATGCCAATGAACATAATAAACTATTTCATAATGCTGACAAACTTTGCTCCTTTGGCCATCTTGCCTCACAACTAGTCACTCATAATTTACAATTTCAAGAAAGTTTTCTATTACCTGTGTTACAGAATTTGTTCTTAACAAATGAGCCTAGCTATCAGTTGTTCCTGTCACGAGCACATAAACACTATTAGAAACAGAATGATAATTATCAATTGTTCAAAATGTATTTTGAAAGAAGTGTGTGTATGTGTGTTCGTTCTCCGATCTTGTGGGTTGATTTCTGAACATTTCATTACCAGGCTAGGTAACATCTTCAGCAGAGTTTAAGGGATGTCAGTGTTCTTCTATTTGTAAGGGCTTCAGGTGTGGGTGTGTCAAGTGAGGGCCTTGTGATGGGTCTTGTGATAAGGAGATTACATCAGGTCAGGGTCGTTGGGAGGTGAACTGCTGGTGGGGAGAGTTGTGTGGGTTGATTGAGGGTCGGTACTGTCTCTGGTTGGCTGCACGGCTGATTTGGATTCTGAGGGATTCGTAAGGCAGGTGATAGGTCAATGTGTCTGTTGATAGAATTGCTTCTGGAATGCCATCACAAGGCTCACTAATGACTCACAACTGACCTGTCATAACACCTTCACTTGACACACCCACATCTGAAGCCCTTATAAACAGAAGAACACTGACACTGACATCCCCTAAACTCCGCTGAAGAGGCTACTTAGACTGGTAACGAAATGTTTGGAAACCAACCCATAAGCTCACAAAACGAACCTTCACCCTCATCCTACACAAAGCAGGACGTATGCAATAAATCTCCCCATTTCTAGAACCAGAACAACAAAGGAACATTCCTATCCAAAGGATTAGCAATTCTGAGCAAGATACTTTTGCATTAAGAAACAGCTGACATTGTCAAAGTGTGATTTTAAACAACAACAACAAATTTGCTGTTTGGAGTTTTCATTCTGAATCCTGACAATGAAATTACAAATCTCTTGTACACTATCTTCAATATTATTCTTGAAGCTTTCATCTGCAGACTAAAACTTAAAAACAGGAATATTAGTTTCAGAACCATACTGAAGTTCCCAATGATGTATAACTTACAGAGTCACACACCTAGTAATGCACACACAGAACCAGTATGTTGTTAATTTATGCATGTGCTAGTAATGAGAAGCTGCCTGTATTTCATCCCATTTGATCAGTCTTTATGAATTTGTACTTTTTTTAAAACAGTGAAGCATTCTAATCAGGGTGGGTTCTACTTACCTTTCCTACCGGTTTGGGACGCAACGGAAATGTGTGTTTTGTGCGTGCCCCCATTACATCTGGGTATTGCCTCAAAAATAACCCTCTGCACATGCGCAGGAGGCTTTGCACATGTGCAGAGGGTTATTTTCAAGGCAATTTCCACCGGGAGGACCGGTTCGGGGACATATGCAGCCGGCCATTGCTGCCGGTTCAGCGAGCAGGGAAAAATTCCCACTACCTCTGATTCTAATATTCCCTTTTCTGAAAACTAGGATTTCTTTAAAGATTATAATCATTATCCCCCAATAACTAAGATTTCAAGTTTCAGCACAAAATGGAAAAAAGAATGTCCATAATTTTTTTTTTAATGAAAAGTTTCATTAAATTTAATATTTGGTACAGGAAGGTATATATATAATTTATACTTTGGCTGAAATGTAAGGAACTATTCCAATTACAGTTCATTAAAAGAGATTGAACAAATAGTCCACGAACAGAAAAAAAGGGAAGAAATTTAGTCTTTTTTTTTTTCCTTTAGATCCATTATAAAATAAAAGTTTTCATTTGATCTTCAAAGGCTGCTTTTCCGTGGATGAACAGAGCAAAAAAATTAAATAAACTGGAAGAATCAAGCTGAGCTAGTGCAATACCATGCTTCAGCTACAGCATCTGATTATGGGCACAGGTCAAACAAGACGCCTTCAAAAAGAGAGGAGGGTTTTGTGGATAATGTCAATGCACTCTCTGATCTCATCTTCCTTGATCACTAGTGGGGGAGCCAACCGGATTATATCTCCATGTGTCGGCTTGGCCAGCAGTCCATTGTCACGGAGTCTCAGGCACACTTTCCAGGCATCCCAATCTGCAGAAATATTAAAAAGAAAAAGATTGACAATTTTTCTTTAGAATCCAAATCTAATACAATATGAAGCACATCACAAATAGGTAGTAGTTTTTATTTTATTTCATTTCCGGCGAGGGGACAAATCAATTTTAGAAAATGACTGGAACTATTGTATGGTTGTATGGAGACAACATACTTGGGGTTTTTAGACCTTGCTGTGAATACATTGATAATCTGAACTTGGCAAGAGTTCCCTTGACATTTTCTCTTTTGCACCTATGGCAGAAGCCCTTCCCCAAGCTGGTGCCCTCCTGATATATTAAATTTCAATTCCCAGAACTGGTAAACTCAATTTCAGCTCTTGTACATCACTCTGTTCTTTACAGGCTGCCTAGATATTTTTGTGCTTTAAGGCAGAGATCTCCAACTGTTGTGGACTGGCAAGGAGATGGGAGATGGGATGCTTCTGCAAGGGTGGCAGGCGAGCATGCACATGCAGCTCCATTTGTGCCAGCAACTGACATGCACATCTGCCACTCACACAAATGGAGCTGCACAAACTCACCCACTCACTATGCGTACAAGTGGAACTGCGCACAGGCTCACCCACCGCTTCCACAGCTCGATTCCAAACAGGCCACAGCCTGTTAGGGGTTGAGGACCCCTGTTTTAAGGTAATGTGATGAAGGTGTGAGGGTAGCCGGAGAAAACCATCTTCCCAGTGAAGCTACATCACCCTGATTCCCATCCAAGAAAGATGGAAGGACGCAGTGAATATTTGGGTGTTGCTTTACAACTGGCCCTGCAAATCTTCCTTGAAGGAATGATGAGATAAGACTTTTTGCCATAGTGATGAGTGGTAGCACAATATAATGATCATTTTACCTTTAGTTTCCCGAATAACAATAGCATTCAATAATCCTTTTCCTCTGACTTTAGTGACAATATCTGATGGAGTCTTCATCAGCTCGTTTCTCAATATAGTGCCCATGACGTCTGCATTTTTAACCAATTCCTCTTCTTCAATGACCTAAAACATTTTAAAAACAAAGTTGAAAAGGATGAACACTGGGGATATCATAAGGATTTCAATACGAAGTTTAATATGGAATAGCGCTATGACAAGCAATCAAGAGGTTCCCAAAATGATGCACGTCTTCTTTCGAAAGGCATAAAACAAACTATGTAGAATTACTCTGCAGTGTTTGTTAGTATCTGTCTCTCAAAACCTGCAGGTTTCAAGTTACCAAAAAATCCCAATATATTAACAGACGTTTTCATAAAGGCCTCAAATCCTTACTTGCATACCTCAAGCGCTGCCATGGCCACTCGGCAGGCCAATGGGTTCCCTCCATATGTAGAGCCATGTTCTCCAGGTTTTATGGTGAGCATAATTTCATCGTCACACAGAACTGCTGACACCTATGGAAGTAGCATGATTGAGAATTTATTTTTAAAAATTCAAAATATTTGGTTGCCTACCACCTAAACACCTGCTGTATATAGCTAAAGGTAGCAACATAGAGCAGTTCATTTCTTAGGTGTTTATTCAATGTTTTGCTGTCGTATTGCTTCTTGGGAAATACTAGTGCGGCATCTGCTTTTAGCAATATCTTGGAAAAGTATCTTGGATCAGCAGTGCTAAACGTTTCTCCAAATATTTCTGCTGCAGCTCTAGCCAGTGGCAGCTAATATTTATTTATGTTTTCAATTTTTATATGCTGTCCATCTCAAATCCACACTTAGCACAACAGTGTTAAAAGAAAATCGGAAAAAAACAACCAGACACATAGAAACAGTAGCTGAAGTAAAAACAGACTCATAAATCACCAAAGTATGGGCTCAGCCCCACCTCCTGTTCTTTAATTGTTTAAGACTTTATGAAAGGCCATCAGGGTCAGAGGCAATCTAATCTCTCGGGGAACGATATTCCAAAGGGCAGGAGTCATGACAAAAAAGACTATCTTCCTGGCCCCTGCCGGACAGCATTCCTTAGAAGATGGATCATAGAGAATGTCCCGCCATTTCAGTCCCTCCTGCTCAGTTCAAGACTCTAGTTCAGTGATGGCTAACCTTTTTCTTCTTGTGTGTCAAAAATGGGACTGTGTGTGCACACAACACCCACACCCACACACACACACACTGTAGTACGCATGTGCCACCAATTGGGCCATTTTTCGTCCTCCAGAGGGTTCAGGTGGCTTCCCTAAAGCCTCTGGAGGGTGAAAAACGGCCCTATGGGCAAACCGGAAGTTCGGGAACGGACTTCCAGTTTGCCCGTTGGGCCATTTTTTACCCTCTGGAGGCTTCAGGGCAGCCTCCTGAAGCCTCCGAAGGGTGAAAAACAGCCGAAAATCAGCAGGTCAGTCATGCAAGCGCACTGGAGCTGACAGGGCAACGCCCTAACTGCCCTCAGAAATGGCTCCACATGCCACCTGTGGCACATGTGCCATATGTTTGCCATCACTGCTCTAGTTCATTTCTAAGTTACTCTTGGAAGCCCAAATGATTCACCAAACAAGATTTTGTTGCAATCCTAGGCTTGTTTACTAAGTCCCATAGAGTTCAAGGAAGCTTCCCCTCATGGATTTGTCTCAGAAGTTACAACTCTCCACACAGGTTCAAACTCTTCTTGAATTCAGTCAGACGTATCTATTTTGCAGCAAGTGTAGCAGTAAATCAAGGACAACAGACTATCTCAATCCTATAAAACTAAAGACATACTGAAACTTATTTTCTAACGAATTTGGTCTTATTTAAATCCATGAAACTTGTAAGTTCCCTATTCATATTTACTTTATCACTTTTTTTTGCCTTTTCTTTGTTCATCTTTCTTTTTTTTCCCCTTTCTAAAAAGTGTTTCATGAAAATTAAAAATATACATATTTTTTTAAAAAGCAACCCTTACCTCAGTATTAAAAGATATGTGAGGTTTCCTTTCTACTAAGATATTTTTTAATGCAAATAGGAAAGATTTGTGAAAGTCTTGCCATGCTGTAACAACTTCAAGGTATGAATGTAGTTCAGCATTCTACAAATTACTCTTATTATAATTAATCTGTTCAATAATTCAGAGTACTTTTAAAAAAACAGTACTTACAGGATAAACACCTCCAGACAGCGCCTTTCCAAGCAAAACCAGGTCAGGTCTAACATTTTCATGATCAACAGCTAGCATTTCCCCTGTTCTGGCTAATCCAGTCTGAATTTCATCAGCAATAAACAGCACCTGTTAATTATAAAGAGAATCAAACAATAGCCTTGTATGGAAATTCAAGAATCAATCTTCCTTCAAAATGCCAAGTTTATTCTAATATTCCAAACAACTCTATTTCAAGAAGTTAATACAATCATATCAAAAAGAAATGTAATATTACATAATTTTTAGTGAAGGGAGACATCCTGGAATCACCACTTTCAATATTCAATTTTGTATCTGCCTATCTATCAATCAATAGAACTACCAATGGCTATAGACCATGCTCTATTGATTTATCACAGATCCAAGGCTAATTAATTAATTTAGGGTTAAATTAATTCTTTTAGAGCTGTGCAATGGTTCTGATTTGTGAGGGGAAAGGTGGTATGGAGGTTGCACTTGTCTGCCTGTTATGCTTGTTGGCAACTGCTTAAGGAAACTGCACCTTTTATGAGGCTCACATGGCAACAGTCGTGACCATTTGCACCAAATCATTTTTTTAAACCTTTCAAAACTGCCACATGGCCCTAACGTCTGCTGATTAAAACCATCTATTTCAAAATAACATACCCGGTTTATAAATTTAAGTGATCCCATCTGTACATACAGACCATTCTCTCAGTGCTGTTCCCCTAACAGCAGAAAGAGCAAAAACATGATGGAAGCAGAGAAGGAAACAGAGAGGATTAAAAAGGGAAAACCCGAGGGGGGAGGGGGGAGAAAGGAAGAAAGGAAG
>JANHFT010007376.1:27748-44759 GCA_032467955.1 Pseudoxenodon macrops
GCTTCACGAGGCTTCCCTGAAGCCTCCGGAGGGTAAAAAACGGCCCAACGGTAACTTCCGGTTTGCCTGTAGGGCCGTTTTTCGTCCTCCTGAGAGTAAAAAATGGCCCAACAGGCAAACCAGAAGTCCGTTCCCAAACTTTTCACCTTCAGGAGGCTTCCCTGCCATTTTTGGCATGCAAGAAGAAAAAGGTTAGCTATCACTGTTCTAGTGTCTTAACTTTTGTAATGACAATAGACAATTCCTTCTTCTGCTCTTAAATAAATTATTGTGGCGGTTAATTACAAAACGTGGCCATTTCCCAAAGTTTAAGTATTCTCGTTTTAGAACATCTGACAAAATGAATTGTTAGTTCCTGAAAGTTTATGACTTTTAATGAAATTTGCTAGTCTGAAATGGTGTTACCATAGACTAGCATGCTCTCTTACAATGTCTTTTGGGTACAATCACTTACATTGTGCGTTGTGCAAAGTTCTCGAACTCCTGTGAGATAACCTTTATCAGGAACAACCACTCCAGCTTCACCTTGAATCGGTTCTACCATAAAGGCTGCGACATTTGGATCTTGAAGTGCACGCTAAAAGGACAAACAGGTTTGTAGAGTAATCAGAATAACTAAATACAATTCAGAAGAGGGACAATTCTAGTTTTGAATAAGATCTGCAACCAAGACATACTGAATCTTATTTCTGAATAGGTCAGCTCATACTAGATTCTTTTCAATGTAGATTTTATTCAGTGCAACACACATATGTCACCATCTATGCATAAGCATATGTCACCATCTATGCAAAGAATTTGATTTTGTGGCACTTTAAATTATGGTTTGAAACAAAGGTGGGTTCCGACCGGTTCGGAACGGTTCTACCAAGTAAGTAGTAGGCCGCTGGTGACATCACGGAGCTGGTTCTGCTGCTCCGTGGGCGCTGCCATCTTTTTTTGGGAATTTTTTTTTCTTCTGCGCATGCACAGAAACTGAGTTTCTGGCATTGCGCATGCGTTGCCATCTTGTTTTTGGCCTTTTTTGGGAGGGTTTAAAAAAAATTCGGATTTTTCAGGGGGGGTTTCTACGGTGCATGTGCACACACCCACACGGCACGGGAGGCAGCGAACTGCCGGCGAGGTAAGTTAGAACCCACCCCTGTTTTGAAATGTTCTCAGCATGAGAAATGCGTAGAATACCTTTATAAAGTGGAATGCTCTTCAGAAAAAATAAACCTTCATTGGTTTAAACAATACCTGAAAAATATATGCCAATAATAGCCCTTAATATTCCTCCTCTCCAGTTCTCAGTGAACTGAGTGATAAATCATTGATAAATTTTTGACATTTCTCCCTATACTAACTTTACCAAAAGTTGAAAATTTAGTTTGAAAGAAGTGAAATTTGTAATAAAAGGTTTTGGCCTTTTACTTCTGCCTCTCTTCTTCCTCAATCTCTGTTTCTGTACTTTTTGTATCTACTTTGCCTTATTTTCGTTTTGTTTGACTCTCCTTTGTGCCTGTATTATCCACTCTCCCTGCCTTCTCCACAAGTTGAGAGCCAGCATCGCAGTCCCTCACTATGAATCATATTCAAATTGGCGTATGTTTTCATAGTGTCAGTTGGGCAGCATTGACTTTTTATACCCTGAAGCCCAACACTGACCATATTCACATTGTTCAATAGGTTGTACCTCATCCTCACATCCTTTCCTCCTTTCAACATAGATCGTATATGCCCTGTTCACCTTTTCAATCCTGAAGTAATTGCTTCCATTTTTAAACATTTTACTGATTTCTACTGATTTCTTTAATATAGCAGAATCCTTCTTTTTGTCATATTTGGCTGCAAAGAAACTAGTGTAGAAACTATTTGAATCCCAGAAGGATTTTTCCCACTTGATGGACTGAGAGGGTGGAGTTTTGTGCATAACTCTATTACAAACTATATATAAAACCATTTTCTGTTACTAAGCCATGTGCTCTTATGCTAAAGCAGTTCAATTCTACCACCTGTCCATGAGAAAATTCATTCATATGCAAGTCCACATCTCATAAGTAGGATTACTTAAAGGAACCTCCATGTGCAGTTTTTAATAGTTAAGACATTACTCAAAACCAGTTCTGCAAAAAACTATTTCAGTCTTCCAGGACAGCTTCCCTAAAATGAAAACACATTTAGCTAAATATCTTGCAACACAGATTGGGAAATTGTGAGGTACCTCAAGGGCAGGTAAATCATTGTAGGGAATTACTTCAAAACCTGGCATAAATGGTCCAAACCCATCATAGCTGGAAGGATCTGTAGAGCTTGAGATTGCTGATAATGTTCTTCCCCAGAAGTTGCCAGCTAGTAGTGGGGGGGGGAAAGAAGAGTACACTAAGTGAAGTAACTATATTTACTGTTCAGTGATGTTTAGACAGATAAGAAAAGATATGAGTAAACACATTCAAAAACACATTGTCACCTTTATTATAAATATAGATCGAATTCCTCCATCTTGATGATTTCTGTCACAATTTTACTCTATTTGTTTTTGATACCATGCTACAGCTAACACTGTTTAACCTACATTTTTTGTTTCCAATTATAGGAGAATGATACTATCTAATATAGACTCATAAGAAGGGACATTCATCTTTAAGTTATAAACATCTTGCAATATAATAACACTAAGGTCATGAATGGCAAATGATAGCAATTAAAAGTTGGTGATGACTGAGTGCATGGAGTACTAACCTAACTGGAGCAGATCCCAAAGCAGCCTTGACCATTGCTTTCTATTGTTATGACAAATAGAACAATACATTTTACATATTATAATTTTGAACTTTAAATTACATGTCTATCATAAACCTTCAGCACTACTAATACATCTAGTCCTTAACCAGTGACCATAATTGAGCCCAAAATTTCTGTTGTTAACTGAGGCATTCGTTAAGTGAATTTTGCATTTACGATTTTTCCTGCCACAGTTGTTAACTGAATCACTGCAGTTGATAAGTTAATAAGCCAGTTATTAAGTGAATCTGGCTTGCCCATTGGCTTTGCTTGTCAGAAGGTCACAAACGGGGATCACATGACCTTGGGACACAGCAACGGTCATAAATATGAACCAGCTGCCAAGCGTCTGAATCTTGATCACATGATCATGGAGACGTTGAAACGCTTGTAATTATGAAAAACGGTCATATGTCATATTTTTCAGTGTTGTTGTAATTTTCAATGGTCACTAAATGAACTGTTGTAAATTGAGGACTACCTGTATTATAAAAGAGAACTCTTCTGTTTTGTTAACTATACATACTTCTTAAGAATTTCAGCCAACATATTGATTCTAGCTGGCTAGCATGTAATACAATTCTCAATGTTAATCCAAAGTCCCAATAAATATGAAGTTTTTCCTCTTCCAATTAATCTATTCACAACTGCAGTTTCAGCTTGACAGCAAGATTTGTCTTCATGCCATAGAAACAGCTAACACGTTCATTACAAATGCTATTTTAATAACAATAATAAGTAACACACTGCATATTCTTTGAAACAGTATGACACATTAAGATGTCATGCTTGATGTTTTAACCAAAACACCCCAAATCTCTTCTTAAATGCAAAAACATTCCTCCTCTGATGTTTTGCTCTAGTTTCATTTGCTGGTTTATGAGTGCTTTTGCTTTACTGTTGCTTTTCATGATCTGTAATTGGATTACTCACCTGCAAAAATAATCTTTGCTTTGTATTTTGGAATAACTTTCACTGTGTAAGCCCATTTACGAGCCAACTTGCATGCCGTTTCTCCAGCCTCCACACCTAAGACAAAGAACACGTATATAACAGAGATGGGAAGGAAAGCAGGAAATAAACATTGTGGAGCCCATGGTGCTCTCTGAACTTGGTTTGCTTTCAGACATTTCATTAACTGACTAGGTAACATCATTAGTGCAAGTGAGTGTGGGATTTGCTCCCTGTTTAGAGACAATAGCTTGCCTTGCCAGTGTTGGTGAGGGTATAGGTTTCTTCTTGGTAGTTCCTTGATTGTGGTACTGCTTTCTACTTGCTTGTTTGTCTGGTGCTAATCCCTGTTTATCGGGTTGTTGGCTGCTGGAGAGGATATGTTCTAGTCACATAGACACATAGAGACATTTATGAAGAGGCAATAAAAGGAAACAAAAAGACCAGTCCATTCTATTTATGGCACTCTCCCTTGGTCAATTACAGGTTGGTCTTTCTCTTGTAAGCACTAGAAGATTATTATTTCTTTATCCAGCTTCTAGTGGATCTGTGCTGCTGTCACTCTTGTTTATACCGTGATATTGTTGGAAGTCCATGTAGCAGCTTCATGGCTGACCCTGTTGGACTCAGAAACAAGGACTGGCTTGGATATTCTTTTGAATAGGAGACCAACATATAATACCAGAGTTGCAGACTAAGGTAGGAGGTTTAAAGTAAATCAAAATAAAGCACTGGCAAACCATATCCACGCTATTGTGAAAAAGAAAACATTTTTCAGGCTTTCTCAGGGGACAGGCACTATCATAGGATTTTTCCACGATATCCAAAGCATCCAATATATGGATTAAATTTTTTTGTTTAATTAAATCTTTAATTACTGTTTTCTTTTCAATATTTTTAGCCTACAAGTGCCATGTAGTGGTTTCACAGATTGTATGGTGTCTGAGGCAGTCCAGCTGTCAAATATATTTATTTAAACTATGTATGTGGCAGTTCAACTGGCAAAGTATGACTTTGGGTAACTAATTTAAGATATTTTTTTTAAACCTGAAAATGTAAACCAATATGGTAAAAATAACATAAAAGGACACAGAACCTCCACCTTACAGAGATCCAGAAAAATGAAGTAAAGGGTCATGGCTCTGGGGAAAAAAACTTAAAAACAAAGGTAATACCTGATTCTTCATAAATAAATAAAAATACAGTAGTTTTATTTGTACTTCTCTTCTCAAGAGAACATGTGAGAGGTTGATTCCCCACAAGAAGACCATCCTAGTTGGGATATGGAGGAGTCAGCACCGTGCAATGTATTTTGATTTTTTTTTAATGTTAGTCATAGTTTTTACTTTGTTTTAATTCTGTTCCAGCCAGAATCACTTGTTGAGGGGAGCAGCCATACAAATTGAATGAGTGACTGAACAAAGGAACAAGTCATTCCCTCTCTTAATGGGATCGGAACAGACACAGAATGTTGTATCCAAACAGATTTCCATGGTGCCGGGAACTAAGTTCATGTTTTAGAATTTGCAGCTTGCTTCTGTAACACAGATGTTACCCAGATGCTTATTTCCATTCTGATTGGAGGAGAGGTCAACAAATGTTACCTGTGTTCATTGGAAGCACTTTGTTGTATTTGAACATTTTCGTGATATATTCTTCATATTCACCAAGCACGTCATTATAAAATGCTCTTGAGGTAAGAGTAAGTTTTTCACACTGGGATTTCAAAGCAGCTATAATCTTTGGGTGACAATGGCCTTGATTGACAGCGCTGTAAGAACTTAAGAAATCAAAATATTTTTTGCCTTCTATGTCCCATACGTAAACACCTGGAAAGGAATTAAAACAAGCAAAATTCAGTTGTTTCAAGATGCTCCATCTGCATGACAAACAAAAATTAAGCAGCTATCAACTGACAGGTGACAAATACAGTACAAGTAGTCCTCAACTTACAATAGTTCATTTAGTCACCGTTCAAAGTTACAAAGGCACTGAAAAAGTTGACTTATGACCATTTTTCATACTTACGGCCATTGCAGCATCCCCATGATCATGTGATTTACATTCAGATGTTTGACAACATGGTTCATATTTCTGACGGTTGCAGTGTCCCAGGGTCATGTGATCCCCTTTTGTGACCTTCTGACAAGCAAAGTCAATGGGAAAGCCAGATTCACTTAACAACCGTGTTCCTAATTTAACAGCTGCAGTGATTCACTTAACAACTGTAGCAAGAAAAGTCGTAAATCGGGGCAAAACTCACTTAACAAGTTTCTCACTTAGCAACATAAATTTTGGGGTCAATTGTGGTCATAAGTCGAGGACTACCTGTACTGCTGGAAGTTTAAGTCATATTCTCAATCACCTAACAAAATGAGATTTACTTTTAAGTAGTTGTGCAGAGGCTGCATTGAAAGTCATTTATCTGATAAAACTATAGCTACATAATCAAGATTTCTAAAGTCGCCTTTTAGCACAAAGACACTTTGTAAATGACATTATTTTGTTTAATAAAACTTAATCAGAATGACAATAGTACAAGAGTTCATCTTTTCTCATTTCTGCAAGGTTTGAACACCAAAATTAAAAGTTTATCTTTTATAGCCCGGGTTGCATTCACAGAAAATTCACTCAGTGAGTAGAGTGACAATGTAATATAAATGAAGCTGTGCTGTGACAAATATTCAACTGATAAATAAGTTGATAAAATGAAATACCAAGAATGAGCCTCTTCCTTTGAAAATGACTGTGAGCCTATTTTTGCTAAAAAAAATCTTTTCATTTGAGTGAACTACCAGGTTTCTTCTTTCCTTAGTGCTAATCAGGGTTTAGTACTTTTTTGATGCATTCTATAGCAGACGTTTGGGAGAACTTTGTCCCATTATTTCCCCCATTCCTCAAGAGTGATCACATACGCTGGAACATATAGGAAGAGGAGCTGCATACAATCCTAGTCTATGATAATCTGGCAGTGTCAAGCATAGATGGCATTCTATATTTAAGAGACAGTATCATTAATTGATACAGACATCAAGTTTCAAAAAAATTCATTCCAAAGACAATAATTAATTCTTGGTTGAAACACCAGCTTCTAAATGACCACCTCCGCCCAAAAATCAGGAAAACAGGAGGGCATGATTTCTTCAAACCTACATTTCCCTACATCAGATGTGTCAAACACACGGCCTGCAAGCCAGATCCAGCCCATGATAGGCCCAGAATTGTCCCATGAGGCCGTCCCGGATACGGCGAAGGACCAGCCCATGCCGCCCCAGTTCCCCCGGCTATGCGCACCCAGCCAGCCATGACAACCAGGCCACGCCCACCCCAGCCCCCCAAGGCCAAACAAAATCCTGATGTGGCCCGCAATGGGATTGAATTTGACACCCCTGCCCTACATATCTTGATAATTTGTCCTATTCTTAGTCCTTACCCTTTTTTTAAATTCATTGTATAAAATGTAGTTTCTATCCAAATCTAACATAGGGTAGATCTTTCTGTTCTCTCCCAGAATAATATGCTTCAGACAGTTGCAAGATACCAAGACAAAACAATTGTGTACTTGTCCTCAAGGAAGCACTTGTAACTTATCTAGTTGCCAAGCACACTGTCAGTGAGACAATATTATTCCACAAACCTGCTAATGTGCAGCTGTAAACCAGTAAAAGAGTTGACCTACAAATAGTTTCTAGCTGCTTGTGTTGTACAACAAGCTTTAATCTAACATTATGAGGCTATAGAGTAGCAAGAAAACAGTTAGACTTTGACACCGTTTAAGCTTCTAATTAAACGGATGATGGCATTCTCACAAAGTAGTGAAGCTTGCTAAAAAGCAGAGGCACCATGGATGAGGCGGTAAGGGTTGCAAATTATTGGTGTCCTAAATCCTGGCCAGCCTTGTAAAATATGCTCTGTCTTTGTAGAAAGGCAAAACCAAAGGCCCTGTAATTTTTACAACGGGAAACAGAAGGAGGAAGAGAGAGATGAGAGGGAAAGAATCATATTAAAATTCTGTTCCTGTTTACAGATTTGAATCTGAACATAAATCTCAACTGAAACTCTAATGCTAGTTTTATTTCCTTTTTAGTACTTTATTCAGGTTATTCAGTGGACTAATACAAGGAGAAATATTAAGTGATTCAACAGTCTCAAATACAAAAATAGATGGGGAAGAGGCACATGCACCACCAAGAAACGTTAACATTTCTCAGACAGCTAGTAGTATATTTCTAACAGGAAGGAGGCACCAGTTGGGGAGATTTTCTGTATTTCTGAAAGCTTAAGTAGCATTCAAGAAAAGAATCTCGGTCAGAACTGACTCTTTCCATCGTTCTCTTATTTATGGATGAAGCTGTAGCAATAGTCTCAGCTTAACTTCAAGAGGTCATTTCTACAGCTGAACTGTCTTGCCCAACTCTTACTTGTGACACACTATCTGATGGGTTTTCAAAATACTTATCTTCTTCTTTAAACATGATATCCTTTTGCAATAGCAGCCTTTGGACCAATGATTTGCTTTTTGTTTTCCACAGGTCAACTATGTCTTTAACAGAATAACAGAGTTGGAAGGGACCTGGGAGGTTTACTAGTCCAACCCTTTGCTCAAGCAGGAAACTATATCATTTCAGATAAATGATTGTCCAATCCTTCAGTGGTTAAAACGTGTTGAAGCATCCACAACTTCTGGAGGCAACTCATTCTACTGTTCTCACTGTCAGGAAATTTTGCTTTAGTTCCAGGTCGGTTTATAATTACTGCAATTCTCATTATGGCTACAGATAAACATACAACTACAGATAGAACTCAGTTAACTACAGGGATCAGCAACTCTGCCGGTAATAGAAAAATCACAAGATCATAGTAATTTATGAGAGCAGTTGTAGTCATTAATTGAATTGCATGTAGTCATTAAGCATATCACACGATTGGGCCTTCCTGTCTGCTTCCCCACTGTCTTTACTGTGGTGGCCCCCAACCTTTTGGGCACCATAGACCGGTACCATGGAGAGGGGGGTTTCCGTGGACTGGAGGGGGTGTGGTTTCATGTGCTGCATACATCCTATGGATGGGGCTTCGCTTGTTTGTGCAGCCCAGTTTCTGGCATGCCGCAGACTGGTGCCGGTCCACAGACCAGGGGTTGGGGACCCGTTTTACTGTACTTGTCAGAAACCAGCAGTGAAGCAAATGGTGGTCATGTGACCGCAGGACACTACAACCATAACAATTACATGTTGGTGGGTTAGAACTAGAGCTGCCTAATCATGATCAAATTACTGTGGAGACACTGGGATAACAACTATGGTTATAGGTCTCCTCATTCAGCACCATCATAACTTTAAATGGCCATACAGGTGATTACTAAGCAAGGATTAACTGTACAGCCAACTTCCTTAACATATACATATACCTCAAATTTTCCAGCCTACTGCTCACTAAATAAATGAGGCTATAATGGCCTTAGGCAACATGACCAACAATATCATACAAGTAATTGTGTCAGAAATATGCCAGGGCTCCAGGTAAATTCAGCTTTGAATTTACATTTACTCCCCACCAAGATCTATCAGGAGCATTTGTCAGGTGGATCAGTCCAGCAGCAGTGAGCTTACAGGGAAAATAAAAATTTGGATATTCATGCAAATATCTGGAACAGGTCTTCAGTAAAATTAGGAAAAATATGTGCTGTGCTCTTTAGCATACATTTGTCTAGTTATACCGATAGACACAGATTTCTCTCACATGACACACAAAAATAGCTGATTAAATGCTGGCCAATATTCTGATGAAAAAAATACTGCCGTGGAATTTAAATTTAGCAATTTTTCTAAAACAGTTTATGACATAACACAAAATGCCATAAGCATATCCTGTGCTGATGTTTGACCGTGACATTTTCAAGGCAGATACACCTCTGAATAGATCTCAAGATCCATTAAGAACATTTTTCTAGTTTGCTAAACTGTGTGGCAAGGCAATTTTTTTTCCATGGAGCTTTTACAAGCAATTCATTGTAATTGTTCTACAACCCTAACCATATGACCACTCCAACAGAGAGAAAGTGTTTTGACAAGAGGCAAATACTCATGGACAAATAAACCCTGTTTAACTGCCTACAATTTCATAAAAACACGGTTATTTTTTTCCTTCCTCAAAATAACGTAGGCAGCATTTCAGGAAGTGAGCAATACTTTATATATGAAGTAAAATCTTCTGCTTAGCTCTGAAAGCAGAGACAGGTCTCGCTCTCTCATAGTAGAATTAGGATTTTGTGGGGGAGGGGATGTTTGCTTATTGGACAAATATTGAAATTTGGAAAAGATACTGTGATTCTAATAAAATGACTGTCATCGGGAGACTGATATACTGTAGTTGGTTCACTGGAAGAGAGATTTGTCTGCATCTTCCTCAACTATCATCAGGATGTTCCTTGCTACTCAGTGTGTTTTGGGTTCTTTTCCCATAGACAGATGAGAACCCATTGCAAATAATTATCATGTTTTCCCTTATAGGCCTGTGTGAAATCTAAGTTATATTTGTATATGTCACAAGCATTTCCTGTGCTAAGGTTTGGCCGTGACATTTTCAAGGCAGATACATCTCTGAATGGATCCCAACTTTTCCAATGAAGACAGTATATTTCTGTCATTGTCTGTATAGTTCTGTCATTATTGGACACATCATTGTTGAAGCTATATCAGAATCTGGTAAGGAACCAACAGGTTACCCGGTTGTTTAGTACCAAATACAGTACCAAATACAATGCCAACGTACGACCGCAATTGAGCCCAAAATGTATGTTGCTAAATGAGAAATTTGTTAAGTGAGCTTTGCCCCATTTTACGACTTTTCCTGCCACATTTGCTAAGTGAATCACTGCAGTTCTTAAATTAGTAACACGGTTGTAAAATGAATCTGGTTTCCCCATTGACTTTGCTTGTCAGAAGGCTGCAACAGGTGATCATGTGACTGCTACCATCATAAATGGTAGCCAAGCATCTGAATTTTGATCACGTGTCCAATGGGGATGCTGCAATGGTCATAAGTGTGAAAAACGCACGAGTCACTTTTTTCTGTGCTATTGTAAGTTTGAACGGTCACTTTAGCGAACTGCTGTAAGTCGAGGACTATCTGTAAGGCCCAATGTGAATATAACACTTGTTTCTAATAAATACTGTTTTTTCCCTTTTTTAGATACTCATTATGAAATAAGGGATCACTTCTAGTTTTACATGCATTAGAGAAAAATACCAGATTGTAGCTGTCAACCATGTCAGAAGCTGTTAAGAGGTATGGAATACTTCTGACTTTCTCCAAAGGTTGAAGACAAATAAAATTATTTTTGCAGATTCTTAGCATATAATATATTACTTTTGGCATGAATCATTGAAAATAATGGCCTATTACTGAAGTATCAATGTTTAAAATCTATAGTGGGTTGCAGATTTATGCTACGACATGTTTACTGCACAAAAATATTAAATGTTAATAAATGTAAATTTAGCACTAAAAGAATCTTTAGTACTAACTGGTTGTATCTGCCAGAAGCAAAGCCATTTACAAGAATTCTTGTGAAAACAGAAGCAGGCCACAGGCATCACACAGTGAAATATGAGTTGCTTTCCGGGATTAATCTATTGAAATGTGGCATTTACATGTTCTCCCAGGTTTAAGTGTGTTGCTGCCATATGCAGTAAGCTGGTTGCAAATACCAAGTCATACTTAGGAGGACAGAAATAGAGAAAGAGCTACGGATTTGTTTCAATCAGTGATGTTGGTAGCCTATTTCCTATAACATAACTATAAATGTATGCCAAATTTCACTGAAAAAGGAAAGATAGCAACCAGAGGCAAAATCAATGTTTCGGTGCCAGATATACAAATTATACAAGCCATAGCCCAAAATGACTCTGTATCTTGGACACACAAGGGGGCTGAGAGGAAAATCCATTTAGACTGTCACTGGGTGGATTCAAACATTCAGTAATCCATCATTTTAATTATTATTCGCTAAATAAAATCCACCATCACTTAAGCCACAGACCATAGTTAAATAATGATTGAGACCATACAGAATAATAATAAATCATACAATAAGTTAATCATAATACTAATAATAAAAATTCAAGTTATGGTTTAATATGATATGATATATGTGAATCTAACCAATTCATCAAAAAGAAACGGAACCTAGAATACAAGTTGATATAACTGTTTGCCCCCATATGCTACTATGTCCTATTTTTTACTGATGTCAACTTCCTTCATCCTGAACTCCATTCTTTACTCTTCCTGAAACAGATATAAAATTCAGAGGAAGAATGTTTTTCTAACTATAGCATCCCATCTATCACTCCTCAAAAAGCAAATTAATGGCAAAACGACAATTCCAGGTCACTTAAAGAACAATGCCTCTCTCCCAGGAACCTTCCATCACATTAATATCTTAGCTAGAAAAAGCTGCAGGATGTTTGTAATACCTAGATCAGGAATTTTTGGGGCAGAACACAGCCATTCATTCACTCATTAGCATAAATAAGCTGCTAATATGAGGCAACTGATGAGCAGAATGTTCCAATTTGATACTGTCAAACTGCTCATCATACTTTTAGTCATATGGCTGTAATATCTGTTATAAGAAGAGCATCTAGCTTCCTTATTTATTCAGTCATAAAGCTGCTTTTTTTATACAATAAAAGAGATCAATCTTCTTGACAGACATCCCTGCCAGTCCATTCCCCCTTGCTCCGTTGCCCTCTCATATCATGCATGAACTTATTTCTTCTCGTTTTTCGTAGATTGAGAGCCCTGGTAGCGCAGTGGTTAGAAGGCCGTATTGCAGGCTAATTCTGCCAACTGCCAACAGTTCAATCCTGGCCAGCTCAAGGTTGACTCAGCCTTCTATCCTTCCGAGGTCGGTAAAATGAGGACCCAGATTGTTGATTTCGTATGCTGACTCTGTAAACGGCTTAAAAAGTGCTGTAAAAGCACTATGAAGTGGTATATAAATCTTAAGTGATATCACTATTGCTAGATCTGCCAGCTAGCAAAAAAAAAAAAGAGGACTGATTGCACAGTAAATTCTCTCCTTCCTCAGAGGGCACTTGGGGAAAGAGAGGGAAAAACAGATCACACAGCAGCTACAGAGCCCTATTATTCCTAAAGAGTCTCCCTGAACATCATTATTTTAGTGGGCAAGCACCTGCAATTAAGGGGAAGGAAAGTGAAAGATTAAGACCAATATAATCCAATATTATCTAAACCAGTAATGCTTAGAAACAAATCACATCAATTAAATAGGTGTACCTTTTCCTTTTTCAAGGGCCACAGGCAGTGGGTGATAATTATGTGCACCATATTTAGCTTCACGCTCAAATATGTAGTCTGAGGAGGGTGGGCCTTGGACTGTTTTCTTGGTTGCAACCGATGTAGCTGAACTTGCTGAAGTACGGATACCCCGACGCAGAACCGCCAAGCATTGTGGATGGGCCAGTTTAGAAAGCATGATTGTAGTAGAGTTGTAATCTGAAACCAAAGGAAAATGGTAAGAAATCTGTAGATTCCTAGGGAGACACAGCTTTATCAGAACATGTTTATGAGAAAAAAAAAACAGTTAACATTAAATCCCAGAAAGAATAGTCAATGGATTCAGGAGTTTGAACATCTTATTAACATTTTTGAAGCACTTTAAAATTGTTCAAGCAAACTAAATCTGAAGGACATTGTTAAAACCTTTCCAAAACAGCCAGGCAAATTTCTAAAGCAGCCTTTCATGTGATTTTTATTCTATCTAGGCATGTCCTGTTTAATCTGTACATATTTTAATCTTCTATTTTATATTTTAAATCTTTATGCCATATAGTATGCCTTATTTTAATTGTGATGTTTCTGACATGAATAAAGAAACATTCTCACTCTTCTAATAGATTACAGGCAGGTGTGTTTCTGCAGAGAAATGGCTACTTGCTAGCAAGTGTTTTTGTGTATCAAAAGGTCAGAAAGATGAAGATGATTGAAACTGAATGACAGAATACAGGTAGTCCTTGACTTACAACAGTTTATTTAGTGAGCATTCAAAGTTAGTGGCACTGAAAAGTGACTGATGACTGTTTTTCATAGTTACAACCTTTACAGCATCTTCATGATCATGTGATCAAAATTCAGATTCTTGCCAACTGCTTCATACTTATGAATGTTGCAGCATCCCTGGGTCATGTGATCTCCTTTTGCGACCTTCTGACAAGCAAAGTCAATGGGAAAACCAGGTTCACTTAACAACCTGGGCAAGAAATGTTGTAAAATGGGGAGGAACTCCCTTAACAAATGACTCACCTAGCAACAGAAATGCCGGGCTTAATAGTAGTCATAAGTCAAAGACTACCTGTATATTACCTACTAGAACATATGTAACTTTAATCAGGGTTTCTTGACTTAGGTTTGTTTTTGTCAGCCCAGTTCAATTTTCTCCTACCACTCAAAAATCATTTCCCCTTGGAAAGCCAGTTTTTTAAAATAATAGATTTCATTCCTAATTTTGCCCAGGCAAAATAGGAACAAGTTTTTGCAGAACTTTTGCAAGCGTGATCAGCTCAGAAAAAGGTTTTGCAACTTCTCCACCACGAAATGTTCATGACTTTCCTGAAGGGTTACTAATCTACAATTTGAGAATCGCTGGGTTACCAGTGTGCATGAACCTAACTAATTATGGATTGTTCAACAATCTTAAGATTAAACAAAGCATGGTTTAGCACAAATCTGGGCAACATGTTTTGGTTTGGACCTATGCTGTAGTATTATTTTCATATCTTTTGAGGCTGAGTGGCAAAGAAATATGGCTATTCTACTAGAGTGACAGAGTTGATATTCTAGGCCTCAGTTGAGTGGTGAATATACAAATATATACAGAACAAAATACATGCATTAGTCTATGATACTTGAATCTCAAAAAAATAATGTACAATAAAAAATTGTAATTGTACTATTGAATTTTGGCAGTATGATGTTAGTGGGCTCCGGGAGGGAGGGACAGGATCTACAAATGGATTATTGTCCACTAGGTAGGTCCACCAGATCAGGATATCAACTTGACAAATAAGCTAAAACTGTATTTACTAAGATTAGTCATAACAACATAATCTTGAAAGTTTGATTGTGCGATACCTCCTCCTCCTTATTGTTCAATGAATGAGGGAGGTGACTGAGCCACCTCTGAACATTATCTCGACACTCTTGACTTAAAAAATGTTTTGGCCCCTATTGCTTTGGTAATGGAGTTTTCATATCTCCATCAAGTCATCGTTCTTAGTCATCTTCACTATGGGTGGCCATCTCAATGTTTGCACATTATACAAATGTAGTCAGTGTGAAACATTTGTTTTAATATGGAGACAAAGCCATAAATTATGAGGGGAAGCATCCTGAGTGTCACAATTCTCCCACAGATGTCACATGATTCAGCACATTTACCTTGAACAAATATCCATTTGTCTGTACTTTTAATCTTTTGTATCATTCTAAGTTAAAAAAAATAGCAGTCACATACCATAATCTATTCTAAATAAATAAAGCTACCCTTGGAATTTCTCACAAGTGTTGCAAGAGAGAGGAAAATCACAGTGTTTTGCTGAAATACTTTAGTTTCTTATCTCCATGTTCAAAGCTTCGGTTCAAATATGCTTGACAGGTCACACGTGGATTACCTGATCAAATATTAGCTAAATCTATCCACTGTTAAGCGTCCTTGTTTGGTAGGCACTAGAGACCTGCAAAGGGGCAATATGATAGAATCATTCTATAAACTTTCTCCTCTCTACAATTACTGCTGTGGATCGAAAAACCCTTCATAGATGAAAAAGGAAAATCAGACAGTAGCAGAGGTGGGTTCCTAATGGTTTGGTCCATTTCTACCAAACTGTTAGTAACTTACCAGCACGGTTCAATAGAACTTTTAGTAACCCGGGCCTGCCACAGCCCCGAGCCGTGGCGCCGCCATATTGGATTTTGCTTCTGCACATGCGCAGAAGCTTTTTAAAAGCAGCCACAGCACACCCTTGAGTGAACTGGCAGTAAAAAGACTTAAAACCCACCTCTGGACAGTAGTACTGCATTATTGTTTTGACATACATGCACATAAACATGTACAAGGAACTGATACTCACAATGAAACCTACTTGTTTATGATGTTATGCTTGATACATGATTATTTCCTTAATACATCTATTCATATATTGCTAAAACTCTCAGGCCTATAATCTTTAACAAATAAAATGATGCATCATAGTGCAATGATTTTTGAACCAAGGTATTTCAAATGGACTAACTTATAGAATGTGTCCAAAATCTGGATCCCATGCCTCTGTAAAATTGAAATTTGGCATTTTATGACATAATACAAAATGTTATAAAACATTTCCTGCACCGATGTTAAACGTTCAATGTAGGCCATTTTCAAAGCAGATACAGCTTTGAACATATCCCAATTTTTCCAGTGAAGGCAGCACATTAGAAGTTCCATCATTATTGAGAGCATTGAGGTATCTGTTAAGGAAATAACCCTGAAAGGATGACCCAATGGGTCACAAGTTGTTTAGTTAAACATAAAACCAAATAATTTGCTATGGAAAGGATGCTTTTTTTTTTTTTTTAATGATACATTCCAAATGACTCTCCAAACCAGCCACTTGTGTTCAAAGGATCCTAAGTGTCTCACCTTGATGGATATTTAGCAAAACATGAATTATAAGGTCCTTGGAAAGATTCAGTATTTTTGCAGTATTTCTGGATCAGCTAAAATATATTTAAAATCTTTCTAGTAAAATCTTAATGCAAGATTATTACATACAAGAACAACACTCTTTTCCATTGCTTTCCGTATTTCCATATTCCTGGATAGTGCTAAATAGCTTCCAAAGAGATTATGTAACTATTCTAGTTGTTCAGGATATGTCAAGTAAGTACTGCTGTTAATATTAACACAGGATACTAATGTGCTCCAAATATCTAGAGACTTCAAGGAAAAAGATCATATAAGATCTGGATGAGATCCTCAAAGTTGCATCAGTCTGAATGTAATAGGACTATAGAAGTCTGGCCATTCACACTTTCCTCAAATTAGCTTGTTTTGTAAGAAAGGTGACACTAAGATTTGTTCTAATATTAAAATCTGATACACACACACGCACAAACAACTAAAAATTATGGTCACATTTTAAATACAGAAAGCAAGAGAACAGTTTTTAAACTGCTTTTTATAATGAAAGTTTTTAAAACTTCCATTATAAAAACCAAATGTCCCCTTGCT